>JAJQOW010000731.1:0-86718 GCA_037975125.1 Latrodectus hesperus | reverse complement strand
CATAAAGTTGTGTGACATTGTCTTTTAGTTGTTATTATGCGTTGGAGTAAAGAACCCTGTGCATTTGCCGTGAAGGCCTATTTTTGAAACGGTAATTTGGCTATTTCTACTCCGAGCGGTTTCCAAAATCGCTGCAATATGACTGCTGTGGGAACTATCTCCGGAAGGAAATCCACTGCTTCATAGGTGACAAAGCTCAAGGAAATTGGTGTTGGGCAAAAAAGAAAAGGAGATCACTTGAGAACACCGAAGCAGCAAAAGTGCTTTTGGGGATCATCGCGATGTTCAACGCTCAAACATGCGTCTCTTCTTTTCCACACATTTTCGATCGCTACTTGAATCCTATTTTGTGCGATGAATTTCATTTTCACCTATACAAGTGCAGAAGCGTTTCGAATGTAGCTTTAATGCTCGAAGAAATGCAAGCGAAGCACTTCTAGATCATGTCCCTCAAAAGGCGCTTGTCTTTTTCAGTGACCAGGATCATTTCCATTTAACTGGATTTGTCAATAAGCAGAATAAGCTGTCGAAGAGCATCGAGAACTCCATCAGAACCCTTTGTGGTCAACACGTGTCACCGAAGGATGTGCAATCTCATCAATTGAAATTATATATATTTCCGAAACTAAAATATTTTGTTATAAATAACAAATAAGTGAACTCTTTAAATTAAAAACATCAAATCAAAGGCATGAATAAATTAAATGAATTATTTTAAATATACGTTATTATATATATATTTTTTAAAAAGTAATATATATATATATATATTTCCGTAAATAAAATATTTTTCTTATAAACAGCAAATAAGTTAACTGATTACATTTAAAAAACACCATATAAAAGGCATGAATAAATTAAATGAATTATTTGCCTAGTTTACCATGTGTTCTTTCTCATTCCTTATTCACAAGAAACATAATTTAACATTTCTCCTCACACGAAGAATTTTATTTTTAAGTGATATTAGAATGAGATGAGTAACGTTGATTTAAAAACCAACTTTTTTAGAACATGAATAAAAGGTTTCGAACGTTTTTTTCTACTTTCTGCTGTGAAATATTCCTTTTAAATGAATGGTATTAAATACGTCAGAATCTCTGGAATCGATTCCTTCAATTCCGAGTTCTCGACCCGTAACGTTTTCACCGATTATACATACCCACAAGTCGAACTATCGAGTTTCCTTCAATCGATATAAAATATGGGCACCCACCGGTTTCTCTTAAGGCCCCGAGAATTGTAAGTAGAAAATTTTCGAAAGAGCAACCTTGAAGAAAAACCTAAAAATTTGATATCGAATTTTCTTACACGATAGAAAACTCTCAACCAATCACAGGTCATTCATCACTTGGATCGGAAACCGATAGAAGTGATTCACTTTTGAATGCCTTTCGTTTTCGATTTTGATTTCGGAATCGAAATCATTCAGTGCCCGCAGACGATACGGCACTAAGTGTTATATCGCATTCGCTTTTATGTATAGTTTTTAGAAATATTATGCGACAAATAACGATATATCGATGTAACTAGTTTTGTGGTATATCGATACTTCTGGCAGAACTCTTTATGACTGAGGCCAGGAAATAGATTTCTCTTAAAAGCAGACGATTTTTTGAAAAAAATGAAGAATATTCTTTCCGTAATTGGGTATTTAGGTTAATAACATTTTTCTAGAGAGAGAAAATATATTGTTTGTATTTCAGATTTATATCGATTAAGAAAACGAATTAACTTGATTGTCATGAAACTATTCGGAACTAGTAAGATTCATCATTACTAAATTCCTGATTCATCGTGTTTAAATTATATACGCATTTGTCATATAAAATAATTATAGCATTATTTTAATGTAAAATATAAAAATTTAAGAAAGAGAAATAATTCACAGTAAAAAAATTTTTAAAATTGTTTCAGTAAAGTTAGAGATATATATATATAGAATTTTAAATCCATGGGATAACAGTATAAAATTGTTATTTTCATAAAATTTTCTTATAATTATAAAAAAAGTGAGCATTATGAAATATAGGAATAAAATACTTTAATTTTATTACTGCATATTTTTTATCAAAATAATATTTATTCAATATGAGTTTAAGACAGAAAAATCCTTTCATCACATAATATAATCGTTCTATTGCAAATTCATAGAAACTCATTTGATTAGAAACATTTTCCGCTTATGAAATAAAATTAAAATACCTCTCAAAACAACTGTACTACAGCTATTTTACACTATTATTTATACAACTATTATAACAGCTCATTTTATTATTATTATTTATATAACTTTTATAACAGCTCATTTTATTATTATTATTTATATAACTTTTATAACAGCTCATTTTATTATTAATATTTACACAACGATTATAACAGCTCATTTATTATTATTATTTATACAACTATTGTAACAGCTAATTTTATTATTATTCATACAGTTATTTTAGATGGTAAAGAATAAAGGATTCTTGATAAAAAATTTTTAGAAGTGTCTTCTTGCTATTGTTAAATAATAAAATTTGATTTTATACTCATGCTTTTTACAATTAAGATGAAAATTAATTAATTTTCAAGTGTTTTCGTTTTATGCTTTATTAATTTGATTCACTCAACAGTATGACAATGTGGCCCAAAAAATCATAATCATGATAAGTTAAATTATGGGAATTCATTAACAATTTAAAACTATTTTTCTTTAACTTCTTTCTCGTTAGCTGTCAAAGACAAGATAATTTTAATCAAATATTTTATTGAAATACATTATTTTAATTTTTTTATAACCCACTTGTTGCATGCTACTTAAAATTTACTTATTTATTTTCATTGCCAGGGCAGATTTGACAATGACGTCCTAAGGTTCCACCTCATGAATCAAAAGGTGAAAATGTCAGCAAGGCAAACAGTGTGTGTGTCACTACAGAGATGAAAGTTGATTGGTCCTCGCAATTTAAAAACAAGGAAGTTTCAACAGAGTTGGTATGGAGCACTGTTGGTCAAGGTCAAGAATAGGAAAAAGTGGGACTGTTTTTGATCCCTTTTTTCTGATCCTTTATCTTTCTTTGTCAAAATCCTTGATGGATTGTAGTAATGACTGGTAGAGCGTTCTTTTCATCCATACAAGCTAGCTATAGTGCAGAAACGTTTCGAATGTGGCTTTAATGCTCAAAGAAATGCAAGCGAAGCACTTCTAGATCATGTCCCTCAAAAGGCGCTTGTCTTTTTCAGTGACCAGGATCATTTCCATTTAATTGGATTTGTCAATAAACAGAATAAGCTGTCGAAGACCATCGAGAACTCCATCAGAACCCTTTGCGGTCAACACGTATCACTAAAGGGTGCGCAATCTCATCAGTTGAAATCGTGGACTTATGGATTTCGGAGGAAAATGAAGACTGTCACAGTCACTTCAAACCTTTAAGGGCCACGGTAGCCTGGTTGGTTAGCGCGTCACTCTCATTATCGGAAAGCAGTAAGTACGAATTCCGGATGACCGAAGATCCGTCGTGTTCGCTAAAGGTGGCTAAGGTACGTTAAAACTGGGGATAACCGCAATCTCCTCCAAGTGAAATGATATCTCTGGGGTGGCAGACCAAGCATTGGGGGTCTTCTGTGTGTTTTCCTGCTTCAAAATCATGAAGACTCCACCAGGCTGCTTCTTCTAACTGGTGGAGACCAACTCAGGACTAGGTCAGAGAAGCATGTTGGTGCAACAACATACTATGTGTTTTGTAACATACTGTATGCTCTACGACATTGAAAACAATTGCGGTAAGATATAATGACCTATTGTGCATGAAAGTAAAATTCAATATAATTTTAATAAAGAAACACAAACTATATATATATATATATAATATATATGTATATATATATATATATATATATATATATATATATATATATATATATATATATATATATATATATATATATATATATATATATATATATATATATATAAAGATAATAATATAGAGTAATTCTACATTTAAATATCTTTAGAATGTATCTATGTATAGAACATAATATCATTAGTAGATAATATTTAATAATATGCGTTCGTATTCAAAAGCGAATTAGGAAGTATCAAAACTAAAAATATGCAAGCTTTAGAATATTTTCTAACTATAAGACAATGGTTTATAGAAATTCAGAAAATATATAGTTAATATGTAGTTAGTAAGAAGTAATATTAATTTTTAAAACTATTTCCTTTAGACTATTTTTTAACATTTATTATTTTGAAATTATATTACCGAATCTATTGTGATTGCCTTAATTTCTGCAAAATTTAACAATGTTACAACAATAGAATGTTCATTTATAATATTCTTTTGATTCCAATCGTAACAATTTAAATGTCAAAATCGTAAATACTAAAAAACATCCTGTATTTTTTATATAAATAATTGTTCTTAAATTCATTGGACAAATAGTCGTCTATTCAATAGAAATAACTATTAGAAATTCGAAACAAGATGAAATAATGAATGATGAAAATAAAATAATAAATTCATTAATTTCGAAAATATTTGTTATAAAAATATTGTAATATACTTTCTATATACTATTGTATTTTTTTAAACTAATAAAATCAATCTAAATGATTACAATGGTTCATATTTTATACATTAATATATATAATATAAAGTATTGTAAATTATTTATTAATATATTATACTATATCTTATGATATATATTTTTTCTATAATTACTTAAATTTATTATACTTTTTATATGATATAAAAATATAGTTTATTATGACATACATATATATGTATATATATATGTATATTGTGAGAAATGAAAAATCGCCACTAGAGGGCGAACAAATAAGAGTCGGTTGATGTACGTTGACCGTGAGATGTGGTCAGGGAATGGCGAAAGAGGTGCAATATTCAATAAATTTATTATTTGTTACTGAATTGCAGTATTTTATTTAAACATCCTGACATGATTATATGTATAAGTAATGTTAATGGAAAATCAATCAGTTAAGTGAATGCACTCAACTTAACAATATATATATATATATATATATATATATATATATATATATATATATATATATATATATATATATATATATATATATATATATATATATATATATATGTATATATATATATATATATATATATATATATATATATATATATATATATATATATATATATATATATATATATATATATATATATATATATATATATATATATATATATATATATATATATATATATATATATATATATATGTGTATTTATATATATATATATATATATATATGTATTTATATATATATATATATTTATATATATTTATATATATGTATATATTTATTTATATAAATTTAATTGTAAATTCTACATTAAATACCATGATTATTTTGAAGTATACAAAAGTATACTTAATTAAATGTATTCCGTCTGTGATTCTATTCATTAGTGATTATATTAATTAGTTATTATATTCAAAAGTGTATACATTCCGCCTGTTGTTAATTAAGTAACAAATTTTTATAAATAAGTTTAACATAAATCCAATCCCATGAATCGTTTTACAATGGGATGGAATTAAATCAACATTATTCTTTTAGCAACTCTTTAATTAGTTGGCGGAAAAAATCAATTGGAAGAATTATAAAAATCGCCACACCATCACGTTAGAAGTCAAAGCGCACGCTGTTTGTTAGGCACAGTAATGAATTCCATCGCAGGTATTTATTATACTCAATGCACATATTTTTCAAGTACTGTTAATCTTGTGGTTAGGGCATCGGCCTTCCGCCCCGAAGACCCTCAGAGTACATGCGATATACGTTATAACTCTTGTGGAATCGAAAGTCCTGTGATTGCTCGTTAAACAGTTACCATGGGTGTAATGGTCTGGAGAAAATTTCCTCTCCCTCCAGATTAAAGTAAAATCTGAGGGAGTAAATACTCTGGTGGTGCCATCTGTCGGAGGATTTTTATAACAAAATCGTACTTTCACCTTCGTGGGGTTCTGGTTAAACGAAAGAAGCATCCTACTGGCTTAAATTCGCTTAGGCAACGGCATAGTGAGCTTGGCTTGTCCAAGTGCCACAAGTAACAGCAGCATAATTTTCAATAATTTATATTTCATTTCTGTTTAAATTTATGGTTGGGACTACCACTAGATTAACTGTAACCTGAACCGAACTTTTTGCAGTGAAGTAGTTTCATAAAAGATTCATGAACAAATAAAGGCTCTCGAATAGTGGAAGAGAGATATTTTTTGATGTATCTATGAAAATGTATATGCAGGGAGTGCTACGAAGTTTTCTTGGTTTCCTAACTTTTCTTAATACTACTTTCCATGGAAAGTGATAACACTAACTGCTTTGGATGTTAACAAAAATTCAATGCTATAATTTATAGCTATTTTTACTCTATGCATCTTAACTGAGAATGTGATATTATAATTAAAAAATTTTTTAATATTATTTACTACAATTATTTTCTAATTAATTCTATTCCACTACAGAATGAATTAGAATTATTTCCTTGAGTAATATAAAAATAATTCATATAGATATAATTATATATATTAAATATTTATTTATATCTATTCCAGTTACTCCATTTTAATTGAAATATTATTTAGTTGGCAGCAATGAAATAAAAAATAAAACATAATCAAGGCTTAATAAGAAACGCAAAGATTTCAAAAAATATCATTTCATAATAATATTTATATTTTTATTAAAGAATATTACATTTTTAGTAAATTTAAAAATTTTTTAAGTAAAAGAGTTGTGAAATCTTTCTAACGCTAAAAAATTAAAATTCAGCGTAACTAAGATTTTCTTACTATTGTTATAGCATCGCCACGTGCGCTCTGAAATATTAAAAATAGACAAAATATTTCTGCGTATTTCTAAATTTAATTATATGCCGGATTTCTTTTAAATAAGAAATGTTTTGTATTAAAAATGATGACAATTTACACAAACAAAATTTTTAAGAATAAAATTGTATTAATTTTATTTTTTATTTTTTGGATTTAGTTGAACCATTTCATATTTTTCCTTCTTACACCAACAATCTCTACAATCTAAAATATGAAATTTTTATGCATTTTTTTTATTTTTATTTAATAAGATAATCTAATGTGACTAGGATATTCAAAATAGCATTGTAAAATATTTTAAAAAGATTCCTAAAAGATAAAATATTCATTTTAATTACATTAAAATTAAAGTGATACTCAGAATTAAAATGAATTAATTAGTAAAATTTAAGTTTAAATTTATAAAGATTTCCTTGCATTTTTAAAATATTTATTCAGATTATTTATATGTCATTTATTCTTGGCTTGTATTTACTTTTTTATTTCACGAGGAGTAATAAAATAAATTTAATAAAGTTAGTGCTATATTATGATGAAAAATTCATTTAAATTTAAAAATATAGTACACAACAAATAATATATTGTAAAGAAAACTTTAGTTTAATTAATTTTTGAAAAAACTTCCTTTGGAGCGATTATCTTTAAAAATTTAAGTCGCATTTAAAGAAATAAAAAATTTATTATTTTATGAAATGTAAATAAATTACTATTTCTTTTCCAAAACATTTCATGCTTAATAAACAAAAATGGATCAAAATTATTAAGAAATATATAAATCGGAATTATAAAACTTATATAAATTTGTTTGTAGCATTTTTTTTAAAAATTTCTTAGTTTAATTATAGAAGAATTGAAATTTATTTCTACATTTATTAATAATATGATCACGATAATATCATGAGGTTACCCTTAACAGTCCTGAGTTACAGCACTCTTAATCTATCCTTTGAAATGGTCAGTTTGTTGCCTTGGAAACCACTTGCTGGTATTCTTGTATGGACAAATAGTAGAATTATGAAGACAACATTTACTAAGTTGTAGACCTTGGCACTTGGTTGTGGCTTAAAATCACAAGGCTTTTGGTTGTGTTTAGTGATGTCAGTTAACAACAACATGTAGATGAAAATATACCGCAATAATTTAGTATAAGAAATAACTTATAAACATATCAAAAGAAATCCTTCTATTCATGTAGTACTATGTAATTTCGTTTGAATCTTTAAACATTGTTTACTTGTAACAATTTATTTTGATAAAAAACTGGTGAGGAAATATAATTCCATTTGTTAAAACTATTAAGTATTAGCTTGAAATATAATTTAAATTTTCTTTCTGTAGATGGCAACAGACTTGTATATTTATCAATGATTTTCTACCACCTGTATAAAGTACCTAGATTGCAGGAATTATTAAGCATGATACTTGAAATGGAAGCGTTGCTTGAATAAATTATATAAGCCTTGCCTTGAATTCTTCAGTTATAATATTTTATACCATTATTTTCATCTACAGTATTTAAAATTTTCGAAAAGTCAAATAGTTATCTGAAAATAACATTATCTACCATAATCGACTTGACATTATTTGTGCTGATGTAGTTTTCAGTTTGCTTATTTAATTTGTCTTTGTCTTCAAAAAATGACTTTACGATCATCTTTTTCTGACATAGGTAAGTTCATCAGTTATATACATTTTAAATTGGGTTCCAAATCACTAAAAACATCCACGCTAAATTTCTTAATCAAATTAAATACTATAAAGTTGCTATATTCTTTCATCATTTAAAACCATTTTTAATCAAATTAAATACTATAATGTTGCTGTATTCTTTCATCATTTAAAACCATTTTTAATCAAATTTTATTCTATATATACTATTAATTAATTAATCAAATGAAATACACTAACTACTGAACTGAAGGTACACAAACTGTGATTGTAACTAATCGCCAGTTTGTGAAGAACATTGGCATCTTTACCATTGCCACGAGTAACTGTAATTAATTGCAAGTCTAGGAATACTTTTAAGAAAATATTGTTAAAAGTTGAATTTTAAAAAATTTGATACCATTTCAAATGAATTGGAAAATGTAATACAGGAATTAATTCACAGAGGAAACAAAAATTAAAAAGAATTTTGTACAGAGAAAGAATTTCCCTCCTGCAATAGTTTCATCAAAACTAACAAAATAAAGAATTTCAAATAAATTATATAATATGCTTTTTTTTATATATATATTTTATCTTATCAATGACAATGAACAGAATATAATACACTTATACATTATGTTCTTATGTAAACAAATTCAGCCAATAAAAATTATTAAATGAAATTAATAATTTTAATTAAAATTAATTACAAAATAATAATTAATTCACTTCAGGTAGCTATTTGAAATTTGAGAAAGTAACTGTCGAAAAATTAATGTTAAGGGTTTTCCATTCTTTTTATAAAATATTTTATCATTATGTTATGATATACATTTCCGTTTGCAAATAAAAACTAAACATGAAATATGAGTAAATATTAATAGTTTTTCCCAAATTATTTTTTCACTCTTTAAATTTTTAATTTACATGTCAACTCTATTGTGACAGATGCATTTTTATCTAAATTTGCGGAGATGGATGTAATTTATATGTTGTCAAATTTGATATTAAACCATTTTATTTACATTTTTTAATATAACTATTCAACTCTATAACATTATATCTTCTAAGGATTAAGCTAGATATTAAAATCGTATAAGTAATGAATCGATTAATAAAGTTACGTTTTAATAATCGATTCACTATTTGTACAAGCATTTTAATTGAGAAGGTTTACTGTCAAGAAATACAAAATATGATTTTGTACTACATATTTTTTTATAAATATCTTTTTGACAAAATCATTCGTCCTTTTATATTTATATTTATTATTTTGCTGAGGCGTAAATACGAAATATTTGTTCATTTCGTGTTCAAGTGAATGTCGTAAAATTTCTGAATTGAATCAGTGACATGAATCTGGTAAAATATTTCTAAAAAATAAAATTGTTTGACTGAAATAAATCAATCTAATTATTCATCATCTGATATTTGAATTTTATGATTTTGTATATCAATCCAATGGGCGAGTGATTCTCTTTATTTAAAATGGTAAGGATTTTTCCATACTGCATTCACAAATGGATAAATTTATGCTTTTTTGGTTTTATATTTACGTAATAAGTTGAATTCTGAAACATTTTCGTTAAGTTAAAAGGCATCCACCTTCAAACCATTTTCTTATAAATAAAACTGAAAATTTACTTGAAATAAAAATTGTGGGAAAAATCCGGAACTAAAAAATTAAACAAATTGGTTTGAAAACAAATAAACAAAAATAGTCTTTACATAAGTTATTACTTAGTATTATTTAATTAAACAAAAAACAGTTCAAAAAATAGTTTCAAGCTTACATGATCAAAAAAACATTTTTATTTTCTTGTAAGTGTAATAAACGTTTACATGTATTTGTTAGTCATCCCTTTGTATGCAAGGGAAATAAACAAGTAAAATAATGTGCATGTCATAAACACTTTAATAAAGAACTACAATGGATCAAATAAAGCAGAGGTAAGCATTTGGTTTCATATTATTTAAGAATATTGATAATTTATGAATATCACAGGGGACGATTGAAATTTGGTGCAATATTTTACTAATTAATTCAAATCTTTTCATTTGAATTAGGATCTTTTTATCATATTGCAAAATAATTATTTTATTTAACTACAGGAAAAATTTGTTAATAATTTTAAAAAACTTGCTTAGAAACTTTTTTTTATTTTTACCAAGAAGTTTAACTTGTCTGCATATACTCACTGATGATAAATATATCATACTTTTTAAGCAAATTTCATATGAAATATTAAATGATCCTGAATATTTTACTCTTGTATAATAGACATGTATATTTGAGATTCATTTTAATAATAAGAGTAGTTAAAATGTCACTTAGTTATTTTTAGACAAATTATTAACTAGTTTTAGCCATTTCTAATCAGTTTCAAAACATTTCCTTAAATGATTTAAAACGTCTTATATTTGTTCGTTTTGATAAAAAACACAAACTTTTCTTCGTTTCTTCTCAACTGTAATTCCGTGAATATGGAAAGCATAAAATGTATGATACTGAAACATACATTTTTAATGATATTTAACCATTAAAATACAATTATTTGGTCTGAATAATAATTCATTAAACAAATAATATCAAAGTATTTAATATTATTGAAATCTTATTAATGAAAAATGTCATTATTTTCTTGGTATCTGACTTCCGAAACACAGATAAAATAATTTAAAAACTATTAAGCTTTATTTTTTGAAATTTAAATTAGTAAATTTATTATATTTTCTTTTATGGAATAAATGCAAAAAAATGTAGTTAAATAAGTAATAAAATCATAATCGCTAAAAATACTTAACAAAATTGCTACTCATTGAACAGGAATAAATTCTTTTATATTTTTTCACACACACACACACAACTTCAATAACAAAAATACTTTTTAAAGGAATGCTGTGCAGGTATTAAAAACAGAGTTGTTCATCCTTACTCTTAAAACTATATTTAATAGTAGCCATATAAAAATATATAAATAATAACTTTTATATAAAGAGCTTTGCGATATTTTGAAAGTTTGTTTTTAATGAAATACTATATAAATGTTGCAATGACCATATATCATATTCAAATCAAAATTTCGTCACTCAACAATAGAACTATTAATAGAATATAGAACTGATATTGAAATAAAAATTTGAAACTGGTTTTTGTAAATTAATGAATCTTGAAATTTAATTATAAATAAACTAGGTTTTTCATGATATTTGAATTTTGACTAATGTACTACATTTAAAATTACCAAAAAATTCTTAAACTTCCTACACATTAAATTATAGAAAGTATTCACTTTAAAGACAAATATTTCCATGTAAACAACAGCAGTTTTTTCCTTGTTTATTTTTTCAATCACGACATTAAGATATGAAAGTCACTTGTTTCAAACTATGCACTATTGCAGTATAAATTGTTCCATACCATACACTACTGCACTATTACTTGTTCCATACGATTCACTTTGCACTATTTCTTTTTCCATACGATACACTATTGCAATATTACTTGTTCCATACGATACACTATTGCGCTATTACTTGTTCCATACGTTTCAATATAGCACTATTACTTGTTCCATACTATACATTATTGCAGTATTACTTGTTCCATACGATACACAACTCTACTATTACTTATTCCATACGATACACTATTACAGTATTACTTGTTCCATGCGATACACTATTGCACTATTACTTGTTTCATTCGATACACAACAGCACTATTACTACTTCCATACTATACACTATTACTTGTTCCATAATATACCCTATTGCAGTATTACTTGTTCCATACCATACACTACCACACTATTATTTGTTCCATACAATTCACTATTGCACTATTACTTGTTCCATGCCATACAATATTGTACTATTACTTATTCCACACGATACACTATAGCACTATTATTTACTCCATACGATACACTATTGCGCTATTACGTGCTCCATACGATACACTATAGCACTATTATTTATTCCACACGATGCACCGTTGCGCTATTACTTATTCCATACGATACACTATGGCACTATTATTTCTTCCATACGATACACTATTGCACTATTACTTGTTCTATGCGATACAAAACTGCACTATTATTTGTTCCATATGACTCACTATTGCACAATTACTTGTTCCATACGATACACTATTGCACTTTTATTTGTTCCTTACGGTACACTATTGAACTGTTATTTATTCCATACGATACACTATCGCACTATTACTTGTTCTATGCGATACAAAACTGCACTATTATTTGTTCCATATGATTCACTATTGCACAATTACTTGTTCCATACGATACACTATTGCACTTTTATTTGTTCCTTACGGTACATTGAACTGTTATTTATTCCATACGATACACTATTGCGCTATTACTTGTTCCATACAATACACTATTACACAACTAGTGCTAGGTTTCTGCTTCTGTCCAGTAAATCTGGTAAAATTTGTGGATAAAATGTCACCAAAGACAATGCAAACTGTAAATATCTAATCCTTCAGAAAAGAAGACTATAAATTTGTGAGAAATGAAAAATCACCACTAGGGGACGAACAAAAAAGAGTCAGTAGATGTACATCGACCGTGAGATGCGGTCAGAGAATTGCGAAGCGCAATATTCAATAAATTTGTTATTTTTTACTGAATTGCAGAGTATTTTTACTTAAACATCCTGACATGGCTATATGTATAAGTAATCTTAGTGAAAAAATAAGTTAAGTGAATGCACGTAACTTTAACATTCTGAAGTGGAATATTTATCACCTTTGTTTTTCTTCTCCGATATGGAAACTCGTATGCTTATGAATTACGATTAAAAATAGAAATACACTCTTCATAAGTAAGGATTAATTTTGGGTGAAGCAAGGAAGAATTTAAGACGAAAGGTACTTGAAGCTACGAGTAACATCAACACGAAATAAAAGAAAAAAAATACGCAAGTTAGTGTTTTTTTATTTTTTTATTTTGCGCTTTTGATTTCTTGCTCTAAAACGGCTTCATTTCTGGCGAAAGGCAAAAAGAGATTAAATTACTTTAGCTACTGAATTGGGAAAAACCGTACCCCAAGATCGCAAGGTAATAGAGTTAAGAAACATAATTATTAGTTAAAAAATTATGAAGAAGAATTTGTTAAAGTTTTATTGTAAAGTATTATTGAAGATCGCTTAGCCCAAAAACAAGACGAAGAAAAAGCTCGTGAGTTTCGAGTTACAAAAACTACGTTTACAGAATGAAAATGCAATAGGAAATGCTGGTAATGCGAATAATTTTAATTCAGAAAGGCGAGATTCTCGCAATTTCCAACATCTTATGCAAAAATATGATGTGAATGAAGGTGATATAAATTTTTATCTTATATAATTTGGAAGACAAGCGCGACGAATGGGTTTAGATGAAGCTCATTGGATTTTCCATCTTTTAGGACTTCTACCATATGAAATAACTCAGTGTATTACCCGCGAACTGGACGATAAAGCAAATGATTACTATTATGTGAAGGAACTATTACTAAAAAGATTTAAATTAAGTCCAGAAAGATTTCGGCAGAAATTTTATGAACATTCTCGTACAAGTAAGAATACATGGAAAGATTTTACTTATGAGTTACGAAATTATTTTAATGAGTGGTTAGATGGTCTTAAAATTACTAATTTATAAGATCTTAATTGTTACAGAACAATTAAAGAAAAGTGTTTCCTCAACCATTCGTAATCATTTCATAGATGTGTGAGAAATGAAAAATCGCCACTAGAGGGCCAACAAAAAAATAGGGTACTTACGTATTATCGCAACCATACCAACCTCTGGGATAACTTGAAAAATTGTTAACCCCAATGTCGCACGCATCTAAGGCACTGAATTGGCAACCATTTACTTCCTTTCAAATTTCACCGCTTGCCACCTTTCTCAGCCAAACCGTTCGTTGAAAATGGCAAGCTCGAATTCTAAAATGCGAATCTGGGATTTACCGAATTCTGAAAAAGATGCCGTTACATTTTTATAGAAATATAACATTTTACCAGACGTTAAGAAATGTACCAACTCTCACCCGATGAAGCTTTATTTTGGAAAACAGATTTTTTGGAAGTGCAACGTTGCAACCTGTAATCAACACGCGGGAATAAGAAGTGGCTATTGGTTTGAGGAAAGCCGTATCACGTTATTAACAGCAGTAAGATTCATGTATTGCTGGTGCAAAGAATCAATAGCAGTCAAATTTTGTGATGAAGAACTTAATTTAGCTGACAAAACAGTCATAGACTGGAATAATTATATGAGAGAGATTTGTGTTCTCCACATGTGAAAGCAAAGAAAGAACTAAAATAGGTGGACCTGGCCGCATTGTGGAAATAGATGAAAGCTTGTTCAAGGAAAAGAAAAATAATTCGGGTCTAATATTGCCAGAGCAATGGATTTTTGGTGGCGTCTGTCGAGAGACCAAACAAGCATTTTTAACAACCGTTCCTAATAGAACTGCAGCGACGCTTTTCCAGAAAATTGTCGAAAACATTGAGGAAGAGAGTACACTTTATTCTGATAGTTGGAGAGCGTATCACACTGATCAATTGGCAATCGCTGAATGTAATCATTTAAGAGTAAATTACAAATATAATTTTGTCGACCCGGAAACGGGTGTACATACCGAAACAATCGAAAGAATCTGGAATTCCGCGAAATGGAGGAACAAGAGACAACAGCGTACAGCAAGACACCATCTTGAGTCTTACTTGACAGAATTCATATGGCGACGAGACCAAGAAAACGATAAAAAAAAATTTTGATTCTATTTTAAAAACCATTTTGTAATATTTTCCATCAAAACGTAACTGATATATTGTTAAATAAAGGTATAAAAATTATACAGATTAAAATTACTTAATATTCTTCTTCATACATTATTTATTATTTATACATTGTTCATACTATTTTTATCTCATTGTACTTTTCAGCTACGCGCTCCATACTACGCGATAATACGTAAGTACCAAAAATAGTCAGTTGATGTACGTTGACCGTGAGATGCGGTGGGAGAATGGCTAAAATCAATATTAAATTCTCTTTGTTATTTGTTTCTGAATTGCAGTACTTCATTTAAACGTCCTGACATGGCTAAATGTATAAGTAATCTAAATGAAATATTATTTTAAGTGAATGCTCGTAGAGATGTAACAGATGAATGGACCAATTTCATTAATCCAGATAAATTAGCTAAAAAAATTAGATTCGTATGAGAATGCTAGATTCGGATTGAAATCTTTTACTGAGAAGAAAAACGTGAAATTTAGTGAAAAAAAGATCTTATTTTGATAATTATGTAAGCAAATTTAATGATCGCTGTAAAAATGAAAATTTCAAAAGTGAAGTAAGAGAAAACCGAGAATTTAAAAAGTTTCCTAAGAAAGAGTGTTTTTATTCTAAAGAAAAGCGTATAATATGAATTTTAGCTCTCGTAGTGATAAAAATAGCAATAAATGTTTCAACTGTAATGATTATGGGCACATTTCTAAAGACTGTCCAAAAGAAAGAAAAATTTTAATTTGTAGAGAATGTGATGAGAGTGGACATACCCAACGGCATTGTGCGATAAACAAAGATAAAAATAGTCTGACGGTAAATTTTAAAAACCTTACCCTATTAAATGCTTATATAAAGGAAGCAAAAATAAATAATTCCGAGTATTCGATAAATACCTTAATAGATACGGGATCGAGCATTTCTTTAGTTAAGAATTCGGTTGAAATTAAATTAAAACTGAATATAATTCCGTTAAGGAGAAAATTGTTTGGATTTAGCTCTACTGTTGCATCTGCTTTCACGCTTGGGAAAAGTCATGTAGAATTAAGAATCGACGACGTCAGAGCAACACTTGAAATATTCGTTGTGAATGATGATACTATGTCGTTTGACCTAATTGTAGGAAGAGACTTTCTAGACAAAACAGAAATCGCTTATAGACAAAACAGAGATCGAATATCTCCAAATTGCACATCTGGTATTCGAATAGTATTCCGTTTTCTCAAGTAGAAGTCGAATCGAAACATCAACAAATAAAACTAAAAACAGAAGAACTTGTTATTATAGAAAAAAGAGCATAAATTTTATTCAAGCGAAAACAGAAAAATGGAAAACGGTCTTGTATTATTAGAGGGAAAAGAAAAAAATTTCGATTCTGTTTTTGAAATTAAAAAAGGTAAAACGGTAATTCCTATTATGCATAATGGCTCTTTTGATATTAAATTAAAAGAAAATCAATGTCTGAATTGGGAAATCAATATATCGTAGGTTTGGAATTTAAATTCTGAATTTATTCTTCCATTTAATAATCTTTGTAATGCACACAACTTAAAATACAATATTCACTGTAAATAAGGATAAGTGCGCGATTAAAAAATAAAAGATATTAATTTTTTTAACTTTTATTTATTTTTTTAAAGAAACTATTTCTTTTGACAAAAAGTTGGAAATTGTGAAATTAGTTAATGATTATAGAGATTGTTTTGTCATGAATATAAGTGAGTTAGGGTGTACAACATTGACTAAAATGGAAATTATTGAAGTTCCAGGAAGCAAACCAGTTTGTTTACGTCCCTATAAAATAAATGCAGGTGAAAGAAGTTCTATTAAAAATAATGTTAAGGAACAGAAAGAAAACAAAATAGTTTCCGAAACAAGATCACCTTATGCTATTCCAGTATTATTAATTCGAAAAAAAAAACTGGTCAGGATAGACTTGTTGTAGATTACAGAAAATTTTAGATTTAGCTCATGATTATCTCCAAATACCATTAACAGAGGAAACTGCTTTTATTACCCCTTTTTTTATATTAAAGTTAAAAACTGCTTTTATTACCCCAGATAAAACAGATCAGTTTGAACGTATGGTTTTTGGTTTGGCAAATGCACCTACAGAATTTCAGAGATTGATAAATAAAGTATTAGGACCATTGTTAAGTAAGAAAATGTTGTGTTATTTATATGAAATTTTGATACCAGAGAAGAATTGGACTGATATGATTGAACGAATAAAGAGGTATTTGAGAAACTTAGATCTGCTAATTTGACTTTAAAATTGTCAAAATGTGAATTCGGTAAAAAGGAAGTAAACTTTTTAGGATTTATTGTTATTGGAGAAGGAATAAAATAAGGGATGTGCGAAAAGTTAAATCAATAAAAGAATTTCCAACTTCTAAGAATAAGCAAAAAGACAACTGAAGTTGAAATGAAGTATCATTCAAGCAAGCAATGGCCATTGTGTGGACTCTCGAAAGATTAAGACAGTATTTATCAGGCATAAAATTCAAAATAGTGACAGATTGTCAAGCACTGATGTACATGAATTCAAAGAAAGCAAACAATCCTCAGATTGCAAGATGGTGTGATTTTATTCAAGAATTCGATTTTGAAATAGAACATAGTCCTGGAAAGAAAATGACTGACGTAGACACAATGAGCAGAGCTCCAGTTTGGGAATCAGAAGATACATTGACATCCTTCATCGAGAATAAATTAGAAGATTGTTTGACCTTGAGTGAAGATGAGTAAGTATTGATGATATAGCAGGCTGATCCAGAAATACGAAAATTGATAGAAATATTCAGAAAAAAAGATCAGGATAGAACAAAAGAAGAAAATCAGCTTATAAGAAATTACATGTTTAAGAGAAACAGATTATTTAGATGCAAAAACGAAAATGGAAAAGAAAAAATTGTCTAAGTTATTCCAAAGAATATGAGAAAAAGTACAGTAATTAAATTCCATGATCTTATGGGACATTTTTCCGTTGACAGAACTGTAAATAAGATAAAAGAATTGTATTGGTATACGATTTGAATTGTCGATTCAAAGAATTTTTCATAGAACTGATAAGTCATTGGTTAATGTCGTTGTTCCTATGGTGATGAAAATATTTTTAAAAATAACTCATTGAATAACTTGCATATTCCAGTACCCATACATATTGCCATAAAAATCACATGGAATCGAAGTTAAATAAATATTCCATTATTTTATTTAGTAAATATTTTAATTTAGAACATGTATAAATTCATATTTGATTCTTAACTAAAGCAGATGAAAACTAAAAACATACGAGAAATATTTTGTGAATTTAATAAGTTTATATGTTTAAGAAATAAAAAAATATTCAAAAATGGTTTAATTTATTTATCATTCATTTACCCTTTTATCCAAGGCAGCACAGATACGCAAGGATTTATTGTTTAAAAATGATATTGGACTATCATCAACGTGGGAATCGAACCCATAATCTATTGAATTGAAATCCAAAAACAGTATTTATTGACTTGCAAGATGGAAAAACATATAAAATCTACCTATTTAATAAATTTGCTATCAATATGTTAATAACATGGTATTTAAATATTTTTAATCTTTCTTCTTTTAATAGTTATCCAATTCGCTTTAACATTAGTGCATCTAAACAAAGAGCGTTTTGTAAATTAACATTGAAAAAGTTGATTCATTTGAAAGTTTGAAGAATACTTTAAAAGTTTATTTCATTAAATTTTAAAGACCTCATTGATTTGATTTAGAAAGTACTTTTGGGCTTTTGATTTGACTTTAGTTTTTGAAAAACCGAAAAAGATTTATATTTTTATGTTGGTAAGTTAGTGGTTTTGAAAATCAATAAGAGAAAATTAAATATGATGTTCAATCATATAATAAGGCAATATTTAAAAATAATACAAATTTTGACTTTAGAAACTCTTTATTCAGATAGTAATATAAGTAAGAAGCCATCAGAATCAAATGTCGTACAGTTGGGGTGATACGATATAAGACCAAAATAGTGACGAGGACATCTTCTAGAGTTTCATGCTCCGAGGTTAAACCATAACTGCAACCGCATGACAATAATTAAATGTGTTGAAAATCACTTTCTTGGATTTCAGATAATATTAATAAAAGAAAAATATTTTTGAATCTGTTAAGTATTTATTCTGCATTTCGGTAGCTATATTTATTTAATGAAATAAATTTATCTCCTGTTATTCTTATTTCAAAATATTCTTATTTCAGGTTATATACTTATTTTCGGAAGCAAATTTATCTCATTATATTTATTTCATGATATAATCATTACAATTATATTTATTTTATTTAACAAGTTCATTTGATTATTCTTTTTTTAATGATATTCTTATTAAAAGTTATATTTACTTTATGATGAAAACTTATCCTTTTTTTGGCAAAATAGTTGCAAAATGCGCTTTTTAATTTCTTTATTCATTTCAAATTTTCTGACCTTGAAATTTCCACGCGAGAAATTAATTTTTGCTTTTCTAAAAATAATTTGCTTCCTTTCTGTTATCAATTAGATATTTTTGTTTTTTCGAATACCTTACTATAGGTTGAGAATATTTCCTCGCTTTTAAAAAGATGGCGCAAAATTAAGTGCTCCCAAATTTTTCCTGGAACAGCAACAATATTCAATTGTGCATTTAAAATAACATCGCTGAAAATATTTTCCATTTCTTTTCTTTTTAAATGTAAATAATTATTTTGAATAAATTTTTTTACATTTGCCACTCAATGGTCGTTTTTGGACACAAACACTAATTCGATCAGGATCTATAATTAATTTAAATTGGATTGTGAATCCCTACAAATAATCTAACTTAATGTTTGTTTCAAACCACGAACTTTTGACACAAAGGCCAGAGAACGAACCATTTAGCTGCCACCTTGACATTATTGTTGCCAATCGAAGTAACTAAAAGCACAAAAAACTACTGTAATTTTAAAATTTATTTAAGTAATTACTTCTTTACCTGAACTTCTATGGTCCTGTCTTCAACACAGACAGTTACTGAGAAAAGTTAGATTTCAAAGAATTTTTAATGAGCATAAAATCTCTCATCGCCGTTTGGGTCAGTTATGAAGTTCATTATCACTTGTCTTATTGGTGACATTTTTTCATCCTAAAATAACACAGTTATCCCCTATTCTACAAATTAATTTTGACAGAAAAATTGTTAAAATTTTAAAATTTTCACTGCTTCAAAAAGTTTAAAAAAACTTTACATAATTTTACATTTTATGGTAATTTAGAAAAATATTTTAATTTATTGTTAAAAAATTATTTTTAATATTTTATCTATAAGAAGCTTAAATAATTATTTTTACTTTGATACACCTATATATAGCTAAAAGTTATTAACTAAAATACGTTTAAGAAACAGAAAAACATCTCTTTTGGGGAAAAACGTACCAGATCTGCACGGAAACCGAATCCGTTCGTCTTATTTCTCCAAAATAAATAATGAACCAGAAAGATTCTGATGAAAAATTAGTCCCGTGCTGTTAATTACTTCTTTTTGACGTTACATAACACAACTCGCCACTTTCATTTACCCGCCAAAAGTCCGTTACTCAAGGTGTTAGAATAAAACTCCATCTTCATTCTTGGTGTTTATGATCGCCAGGAGGAAGACAAATGACTCAAACTTCATCCATTTATTTTAATGTTTTCCTCCCTTCAACCAACTTTTGGCGATCGTATGATGTAAAATACGGCGACAAAATACTTTGGGGTTGATCGTTCCGTAGTTTGTTTCTATTTTATATGCAAATTAAAAGGGATTATGAAGGTTAATGTATTGATTTAGACTTCGATTTCTTTTCAAATTCTACTTAGTCTTCAGTGCCTGTAGTAACAAACTAGGATTGAAAAAGTCCTGTAACGAATTGACCATTTCTCAAAATGAATGATTTTTAACCATAAAATAGTTGTCTCTTTCGCTACAGGTGAGACCCTGAGTACGTCACTTTATTACGATTCTCATTGGTTTAAAATATCCGTGACGTCAGATAACGTTTCATTCGCGTCACATCCTACTGAGAAGGCGTTTTAAATCCGACTTGTTGATGAATTTGCCGCCTGCTTTCCAGTCACATTCTTCGAGAGGCAGCAAACAAGGCGAAGTTCATCATCGAATGTCTGAGAATAGAGTCGAAACTCATTTTGTTAATAAAATGATATCTTATATAAGGAGCAAAGCATCGGTTTCAGAAGCCATTTTCTATTGAATCGAGCCATTAACACATTGACAATACAACGGCTGAAAATGCGAAATAAAAACGACATGACACAACATCCACTTTATGGTTAGTTTAAATCGGCAAGGATAATAGAAATTTTTAAAAATTTAATGAATTAATAGAATTCTAAATTAATAATTGCAATATTTGTAAACAATCTCATTTGAATCTTAAATTTTGAATTTTAAGATTCAAATGAAACTATTGCCTTAAAATTCATTAATTTTTTTTTAATATTGCTGAAATAATAAAAAGCAGGTTTGTAAAATATGGGATCAAAAAGTTAGTTAAATTTCTTAGAAAATTGTTTTTTTATGTATATATTTTAAAAAATTTTGAACAGTTTTTTCCCCGTTATATAGTAAATAGTCTCAGATTTTTTCTATTTTATAAACAAACCAATAAATACATTCAAGAAGCCTTTTATATCTCTGTATTGAAGAACATAGCCTTCAATATTTCTTGCAGGGTTTTTCAATTGTCGTTATTTATTATATTCTTTCTGAAAGGATTTTTCGTTACTTGAGCATCGTATTCATTTATCGTAAAAGAAGACATCTGGAAAACATTCAAGCGCCTACAACGAAAGATGTTCCTGCTTAAGGCAGAAGAGCAATACACTTCTGTTTCTTAATGGTGACTGGAATTGAACCCAGAACTTCCACCACTGACGATGTTGTATTTATAGGCAATATCGAAACTAGATAGATCTCATCATTGATAATATTTATAGATAAATTCCCAGGGCTGCTCAGAAGCTTTACTCCGCTTACCGTTAAGATCGTCAAAGTGAAGCACCTTTTACCGCAGGCAGCATTTGGGAGGGTGACCACGTACACTCCCTCACTGGATTGGGAATGTGTCTACGTTTATCCTTGATGTCCAAAGTCCCGCTGGTGTGGTATAGATGTAGAGAAGAAGTTATCAGCTCAGGAGTGACCTCGTCACCTGACCGTGGTTCAAAATTGCGCGGAGCTCGGTGATAGGTAGGAATTTCTATTCCGTTAAACATTAGGTACAATCCGGAGAATCACAGGAACCCCAACGTATGCATGTTTATAGTTTTAAACTGTTTTAATGTCTTTTATACCAAAACTTAGTGAGATCGTTTTTGTTTTAAAAATATTTCTAATTAAGTTCAGTTCTGAACATCAGGCTCCCCATGTTGAAGAAGTTGCACACCACTGTTCGAAGCATAAGGTGCTGGGTTGGATACCAGCCACTATAGAACAACGGGAGATGGATGTTGCACTTCTGGTTTTAGCATTCTCGTCCTTAGTGTGTGGTCGCTTGGGAATTTTCCGGGTTTCCTTCCTACGTGTGCACAACCCACTATTAATAAAATTTCTCGACGAAAGTTATCTACCCGATAAATATGAGAATGTTTTCAATCGAATCTTGGTGATCAGGCTGCACCCTACGCGGAGCCCAAATGTCTTTTACTTATGTTATATATAAGGCTTATAAATCAACAAGTATTTCTCCTATAATATAATTAAAAGGTTTTTTTTTAAACCATTTGTCCACAAATTATTTTGGTATAATCTTTATTAGCTATTTTTATATGAAAGCATTCCTTAATAGCATCTCTATGTTCAAATTAAAAATACGAACGAGTTTTGCTGATAAGAATAATTCACATTAGTTGAAGATATATAGATAATCAATATAATTACGAATAAAAGCAAATCTTAAATATTGGGAAATATCAATAATCAAAGTTTAAAGATTTTACTAACATATTAAGTGGTAATTTTTGATTACCACTTTTCCCAGCCGTTTGAAATTTTGGGAATATTTTAGTTAACTAATAATTATAAATTTTTTTAAATATATAATGCTAAATATACATACATAAGTGACCTTTATGAACATATTCAAATAGTTAGCTTCTTAGTTAACTAATTTTATCTATTCAGTACATAATACACAAATTTCGAAAGACTTTATATATATATTCAATTTTATGACAAATTTCATATCGTATTTAAGGAATCAAATTTATAAGAAATGTTGCTGAATAGTTACTCAACTTAACATACAGATTAATCCAAAGAAAATCATTAGCAAACCTGCTAATGATTTTCTTAATTGATTAATTAAGTAATTAATTTTAATTAAAATTATTAATATCATTTAATAATTTTTATAGGCTGAATTTATTTACATAAGAATATAATGTATAAGTGTATTATATTCTGTTCATTGTTATTGATAAGATAAAATATATATAAAAACAACACCAGCGGGAAGGCTTTGGACGTCATAGAGGAACGTGGACGCATCCCGAACCCACAGAACTTCAGCAACCCAGTGAGGGTGAACGTGGTCACCCTCTCAATCACTGCACGCGGCAAATGAGACTTCGATTTGCTGATCTTAAGGGAAGAGGCGTGAGGCTACTGAGCCACTGGAGCTCAGCAAATTCTAATATGAAGATGTGTTAGAAAATCAAACCATGCATTACTAGATTCTCAAAAGCAACGTGCACCACACGCAAAGTAAGCAAGTCGGGAAGGATGGTAATATATAACTTTATTAAAAGCAAATACAGATGAGCATAAATTTGTTTAATATTCTTGATTCTTAATGGAAAGTTATGCTAAATTCTTTTAACACTTAATCTATGTCTAACGGTGTCCCTTTCGGTTGCTCTGGTAATATTTTAGTGTTGATTTATTGACACTGCTTGCTGAGGCAACTCATAAAACTTCAGGTTCATCAATTTACACTATAGTTGTCAATGTAATAAATGATTTGGCAGATGTGGTTTTGGTAAGCACTGTGGGCACATATAAGTTTACCAAACTGTCCATTTTCTTTTACTTCTTTATCAATGTTTAATGCATATCGAATATATTTGAAAACGAGTTAATGACAGTCTAAACGCAGCTACAGATCATTTAAGCATCCACCGGGAACACTTTTCATTGATAGTGGGTTATTTTCTTGTGTTGCGAAGAAGGGAAACTGGAAAACTGTCAAGGATGTGCGCATCACGTGCATATAGAAGGGAGGAACGTAAAATCTGTCTCCCATTACTCAATAGTGACTAGGATCGAATACAGGATCTTATTCTCTGAAGATCTATGTCTCATCGCTAGACCACGCTAAGCACATACATCGGTTAGCTTTGACAACGCATTATGGATTGTTTAAGGTTGTTTTAAGGAACTTTTTAATATCCACTACATAATCCTCTTCTGGAAGAACTTTTCATACATAGTGGGCTATATTATTCAAATGCCACTAGAAAGGAAACCTGGAAAATTCCCAAGGACGCACCATAACAGAGGTGGCTGCAGAAAGAAAAAACGCAGAATCAATCTTTCGTTGTTCAACAATGGTTGGAATAGAATCTTGGATATGTGGTCCAGTTTATCATTACCAACCCAATTTTCTTCAAAGTTCTGGGGCTGACTACAATTTGTGCATAACTTTCATCTTACAACTTATACATCTTTACCTTACAGAGTTCCAATTAACATAATAATAGGAATAATGAACGTGAACACCATTAAGAGCGTCTTATAAAATAGTGACCTAGAAACAAGTTTAAAATCCATATACATTATAAGATAATTTATTGGAAGGCTTAATATTAATTCAAAATTATAAATTATCTCAATATGTTTCTGGTTGTCTATTTACGACAGCTATGCCATAAAACAGTAAATTCCTTAAATAATGTTTGGTCACTGTTGAGGAACTACATCAACACCTAAACTGGTACACCGCTTTCCCTGTCGATTTAAACTAGTTGAAAATCCTATGAAACGTCTATGGGTCGTCTAATGATACAGGATTTTAGCTATATCGAGTATCGGTATCGGACCGGCAATCTCACAGCACGAGAACGATCTATTTCCCATCAGGCAATTGCAATCCTCTCATTGCAGAATAGTTTCTTTATATATAACGATGTAAAATAATTACCCTACTATTTTTCGCTTAATAGCAGTTGTAAATGCATTTCATAATATCCATAAAAATCCTACATTTCATAATATATTTAAAATATATAAACATATATATTAAAAAATTATTAACCACAATTGACATTGTCTTCAGAATTAAAAATATATACTTTTGCAATATTATTAGTATTTGCAAAATTTAAAGAGTGATAATCCTCCAATGTAAAAATCCATGTTTCTGTAATTTGTTTTCCATTGGATGTTTCACTAGCATCATTAACTGGAAATAATACAATGTAACACAGGGGCAAAACAGTCGCTCACATTTGCATTTCTGTCTTGACACCTGTGATGAATGATCATGAGGTAGCTCATTCCGCTCACTGCATCCACAGCACACGCGACTTAATAGAGGAAAACTCATTAAAATTAAATTTCTTACAAATAGTGCAACTTCATGCCTGAAAGTCACTAAAAATCCCAGTTATTTCTAGATGGATGGAATCGTGAAGCCATTGTAAAGTAATTAAAATGTTATTAAGTCAGGAAATAACTTGATAACAACTAAAATTACTTTTTAAATTTCACCATTACTAATATTAATTCAAATTATTGATTTAGATAAATTATCTAAATATTTGAGAGTAAAATATCGGATTACATTTTGTTAAAAAAATGTATTGTTAGAAATTATAAATATGTACAATTTTTTTTTATTTTAATGAATGTTTGAACAGTTTTCAGTAATTGAAAATTGTTATTTTGACTAATTATTGTGCAACAATCTACTGAAATATAACGTAAGTTTGCATAAATGTGAAATAATCTAAACTGATTTTAAGGAATGCTCCGAAAGAATTCTATCTTTTTAAGAATGCTTATATCTTCTTTATAATAACTAAAGTTTTTGAAAAAATGTCTCAGAAATAGTTATAAAAATTAGTTATTTGTGTAAATATTAACATTATATTTATTAAATTGTGCATTTATAATAATAAAATTATATGCAAATAAAAATCATTTTTTAAAGTATATAAAGAATTTACTTCATAAACGTGTTGGAATATATAAATTACTCGTGAAATATTTTTTGAAACAACATGAAATAGAAGTGTACTGCATATCAATCATACATACCATATTATACCATAGAATTCCGCATGAGTATAAATTATGGATAATTAAATCAAAATAATAAATATAAAATGCAACATTAGAATAGCAGCGTCAAACATAAATGGGTAAAAGACAAAATTCATCTGTAAGCATTCTTTGTTTGAAACCATCAAAAAGTTATATCTATCAAATCATTTTTATTTCACCTTCATTTTAACCTGCAGCAGCAACAGCACGAAGCTACAGAAAGCAAGTTCTGACTAGTAGGGAGATTTCTCAAGATGTTGTACTTCAGTAGTGTCATATGTATGTACTCGGTGCACGATTTGGGGCAGTGAGCTGGAGCATTGCTATGGTGGAGAAACCAGGTGTCTATTTCTGATTTTGGGAATACAAGGTATACCATGGTCTGGGAGAACCCTGCACTGTACCAATTGGTTAGCAAGTATTGTTCTCCCATCACAACCCCAATTTATTAGTTTTTGATAAATATATACAGAAATTGTCAAGTCAGTGGCTGCCAGGATTTTGGGAGAAGGATTTTCATGTAACATAATTTTGGCCAAGCACTGTTTACAGTACCACTTACCTTTGGCTATCTTTTGTAAGTCCAAAACAACTCGTTTTACAGTTTACTTGATTAAAAAAAATACAGCTATCATCTTTTTCTCAACAGATTGAGATTTTTGACACCAACAAGAGTGTCCTCTTCATCAAACAACCAAACTTCGTTGTGAGCTTTGGTTGGCACATCGTAATAGTACAGCGAGTTCTCGTCACCTGTCACAAGGCTGTTCACATAGCGAAAGTGTCAATCATGAAACATTTTCAGCATATTTTGACACCAAGTCACCTGCTTTTTTATCATTATATGCTAAGAGACTGCGAAGTTTCTTCACAAGTAAATGGCCACTTAGAATGGCATAAACTACCTTGATCATAATTAAAAAACTATTAAGATTTAACTACTTATAAATGATTTATTGTTACATAATCATAATTAGGATGTAAATCGAAATGTAAAAAATTAACTCACGAAATATATTCTATAAAAATAAAAATGTAAGAGAATAATGCAATTTGATGTGTGATACACAGTACATAAGATATTAAATTTTTATTTTTTTCTTCTCTAATTTTCTCAGACTTTACATCGAAACAGATAAACTTGGAAAATTAATACATAGCTACCCTTCCTTGTACACACCAGTATTTAATGGAGCCACTCTTTGTTGATACCACCTGGAATCCATTTCAGTCTTCTTCCCGAATACCACTCGCAAATTTTACTTTCAAGAGAAGGTCTGACTCTAGAACTATGCCTTGGTGGCCTAATTAGTTAGGGCATTCGTTCTATCGTAAGTTAGTGAGTTCAAATCCCGACCTAAGTGAAGATCCGGCGTGTGCGTTGTTAAATAGGTAGTGGTCGCTATGTCCTGCAAGTGAAATAATACCTCTTTAGGCCAAGCCTGGATAAGTTCTGCTCGGTATCTGCTTATATATTGCGAGAACCGACCTCTTTTCAAGGCAGCGATGGTACATCCACTGGCTGCTCCAGTATATAAGGTGCATTTCTTCCGCCACCTGTTGCACTGAAAGGTGGAAAATCGTAATATGATTTCAAATTTAATAGTATTTTGTGTAGGAAATTAATTGAACGAATAATAGTGGGAAAGCACAATATAGCTCAAAATTAGATTTTCTAAAGAGATAAAATTTATTATTTTTTAAACATTTAAACAGGTTCTTTTATTCTGAAAGTTTTCCTGAATTTTATTCTACCTTTAAAAAAAATAGCCAACATTGGAACATTTATATTTATTATTCTTAGAGTTTTAGAGATAATATTTTAAAAAGAGAACTGAGGTAAAATTATTTTTTATAAATGTAAATTTATTACAAATCTCAAATAATTATATTTAGAATATTTAGAAAAGACGAAAGCATAAATTGGCACTACGTTTTAGAAAAAGAGAAATTCTCTGCTTTTTTAATGTTTTTTAGGAGTTATTGTGTCAAAAAGAAACTCTTCAATAATAAAATAATATTTATATTTTATTCTTATAGTTTAGACGTTAGTTTTTATTATAAACTATTTATATTATATATTAAGCTTGATTCCTGAATATAAAGCTGCCTTTACTATTTTTTTTAAAAAATAATTTATTTTAACACCAATTTGTTAATTTTATTTTATCCCTTTTGGGTAGTTTTTCAAATTACAATCCACATCTACTCCAATGTTTTCTTTATTACAATTTATGCGCAAAATTATGTAAATAAAAGCACGAGTAGATTATATTGGTATTTTTTAAACAGGACATATATCATGCTTTTCGAAATAAGCAGCGGTTAACATGTGATTTTGTAAAGCTCAACGCAATATAAGCTTTTTGCCTAGGCTGCCAAGATTTCCCTCCAAATTGATTTAATTGATTCTATATTATTATGATATATAATTTTTTATGGTAAAATTATCGAAAATTACATTTTTCTGTTATTTAGATATCAATATAACAACGCTTCTTTTCAAATCTTTTCACAAAAATATTTTACTTTCAACAATATTTTTCTTATTTTAAATATATATTGCAAATATTTTTATTCGAAATTAAATTAATTAATAATTAATTTAATTAATTAAATAAAATTAAATTAATTAATAAAATTAATTATTTTTACGTTGTAATATAATTCTAAAACTTCAATATTTGAATATTTATTTTCAAAAAGCTTAGTTACTTAAATTTCTTGTCATCTCTCAATTCTATATTCTATATTCAAGCCATTTTTATAATAAATGTTCATTTATATTTTTATATCAAAACAGATGTCAGCATTTTATCAGCTTTAGAATAAATAAGTTTTATATCAACACAGAAGCGATTATTCTAAAGTTTCCAGATTTTTAATACGAAATGCAAACGAAAATATTAGATACAAAATTCATATACCTAAAAAGAAAAATACCATTTACATATATATAAAAAAACTACTACTAATGGGGTTCTTAATTAGAAACAAGAAAATAAACAAGTATTATATTTTAATTTAAAAATCCACCGAAACAGGAAAATTTAAAGATTAATTATTAGTTGAAGTTCAATCTCTAGAATTCCAAAACTTGACTGGGAAAAAAAATGTATTTAAAATTTTTGTTTATTGAATATCTCACTCCAATTTCTGAAAAATATTCTTCAGCTTGATGATAATTATAGCAGGAAAAAAAATTCTGAGCTCAGGTTAATTAGGGCTCCCTATTTTAACTGAAATTGCTTTCTCAAACTCAACCTTGAATCAATTTTAATGATGATTAGAATTATTATAATCGAGTTAGTGTAAAAAATAAAAACTAAGTCAAAAATCTTCAGACTCATCAAGTAAGAATAATTTTTAATAAAAAGTAATCTATACACTCTCCTGTTGTGACTATAAGCAATTACAAAACCATTATGCAATATTATCGTAAATTCATTTTAGCTCGACTACAATTAATCTCTGTGCCTTCCCATTAGGTAATTAAGCAAAGCTAAAGAATGTTTTAAGGTATTGATTTACGTTGAGTAATCAATTTCTCCCTCAAAATGATTATTGAACTGCAAGCAAAAACTCAAATAAGTTGTCATCAAGAGTAATATCATTTGTTTCACCTAATGTTACGATAGTTAAATAGCGGAATTATCGCAGAATTTAATATGATTGTTTTATTTTCCCTTCGAAAGTCAATATTTTAATTAATTCTGTAATTCATTTGTAGGGAAAAGGGCTTAAAATTTAATTGATATGTGGATATTTGAGAAAAATAAACATTTTATGAATTTTTACATATATTTTTAAAAAAATATGTGGTCATAAATTTATTTATTTCTTACATTCTTATGCATTGTATCAATATTAGTTTTATGGAACGTGTCACTTGGGCTGATTTTAATTATTTTTAGAAATATTACAAAAAGTTGATTGCATTTTATAATATTTCTTGTACTGATTTTTATATTCTAAAAGAGATAAAATAAACATAGAAATCTTTTTTCTTGAAGTTTTGAAATATTGAAATTCTTTACCCATCTCTATGGATATACGTCAGTTTGAAGCTATCGTAATGTAATTAAAATTTTTATAAATTAATTTTTCCCGTGCAAAAATTACAATGACAACTATGAATAAGATATTATCCGCGTCATTCCTTATCTCCCAAAGCGAAATGATCAGCAACAGTTGAAAGAACGAAAACATGAATTCCAACAGAATTTGATGAATTGAGTGTAAAATGACTGCATACATAGAAGAAATCTACTTCAATATTTTTGAATAATGAAAATTTCCTATCAATATAGATCCTATATTTTCATTTTTTTATTTATATTGTCTTCTAATTGTTTGTTTTTCATTTTCAGTGACAGTCAAGCCGCTTTAAAAGCGCTTAATTCCTTCGAAATCAAATCTAAAATGATTCTGGAGTGTAGAAACCTTCTTACAGAACTGGCAACTAGAAACAGGGTGATCCTTGTATGGGTGCCAGGCCACAAAGGTATCGAAGGTAATGAAAGGGCTGATGAGCTTGCTAAACAAGGATCGTCTTTTGTTCCCATTGGTCCAGAACCTTTTTGTGGGATCAATTTGAAGACCGCAAAAACCAATGTTCGCAGATGGGAAAAACGGAAGATGTATGAAGCTTGACTCAAATCTCCTGGTCAAACCCACGCTAAAGGTATGATCTGTAGATCATCAGCGAGGATTTCCTATGAAATTCTAAGATGCTCTAGGCAGAAGATACGTTTAATCGTAGGCTTCATAACTGGGGACTACTATTTCAGAAAACATCTCCATAAAATGGGACTGTTTCAGCAAGATCCTATCTGCAGGAAATGTCATATGCAAGAGGAAACGGCCAAGCATATCATTTATGAATGCGAGGCTCTTGCCCTCCCTAGATTAACCTCTTTAGGCATCATCCATACTAGAGAGTTACACCTAGATTCCATTAAAGGGTTATCAGACTTTATTAATAAAGTGGGTGATCCGAGCAAATGGAACTAAGAAACATTGGTTTGGAGTTAACAGTACAAAATGCTGATAAAAGCAGAGGTGCTCAATGACATACAAACCCAACTCGAAGAAGAAGAAGAAGAATTGTTTGTTTTTCTTTAACTGTATATATTTGCCCATTCATCAAATTGACGCGTGCTCGTAAATTTCTTTTTTAACCTAGAATAGGTATATATTCTTCTTAAGCCTAAAATTAAATCTGTACGTGAAAAGATGAAGATATATCCTTGAAGACAGTAAACAGTAATGTTTAAGAGGAGAGACTTGATGATAGTTTTAAGCTGCTAAACAGTGCATTAAGCCTCATCAAATTAACTTTCATACTTTAAAATATTGTAATGATTCCGACGACCGCAAGGTGGCGCTGTGTAGGCAGAAAAACTAGTTTTAAAACAGAAGATGTAAATGGACTCTGTTCTTCCGTGTTCTAAAAAGGAAGAAAGGTGGGACTACTTAGAATGCTGAATGTGAGCTTTCCATTATAAAAATTTCGCGTAACTTTATTTCATATTCTGTGGAATCCTTGAAGATTTATAATATTGGTTACTAAAATAATGCGGGATAAATTCGCTGCACAAATTTAATTGAGCGTCATTACAAAATATTCTATGATTATTGTTAATTTAGGTGAGATAAATAGAGACTTAATTGAGTTCTTCACAAAAATCTAAGCTATTTAGTAGGTCGCTGGATGTGGCCTAGAGTGATGTTGTAATATATTATCCAGATTTTTTAACGCGTGATTTGATAGTTTTTTAGTGTTACATTTTTTTGAACTAAATTATCACTAAGAATTAAAATTCAGGGTTATGCTATAGCAAAAAACATTATATCTTACTGAATAATATTCATCTATTTAGAAGTTCTATATTTAAAAACACATATTAAAATTTGGCTTTGATATTAATTAACAGTTTTTGATTTATTATATTTTCATCACAGAATACCAAAAAAATGCTTTATAAAATACATCAAAATAAAAAAAATGTAAATTTGTGATTTACGATATCAATAAATATTTTAATACATCAAATAATTAATATATTTAAAGAGTGTTTTATCCTCCTAGGATTATAAAACAAACCGCTTTTTTTAAAAAATAAAAAGCAATAAAAATTCCATTAAAAATATATCGCTTTTATAATCTTCAAAAAATGAAACGAATAATATAACAAAAAATCAAATTTAAATTTTCTGAAATTAATTGACTTATTTAATTAAAAATGCAATAAAACCGCATAAAATGATCGAAATTTTAATAATGTCACATTAATATGGGTGGACAACGGACATGCAGTCACAGATTACAATCTGCTTTCTTAAATAAAGGAATTTTAGGAAAATTTGCTTTTATTTAAATATCATTTTTTAGAAATAATGTTTTTATTTTCTTTCCTATTATATATTCATTTAGAGATTGGAAATTTTATGAGCCCATATATCAAAATCCATTTATGAAAGTAAATTTGCATAAATGTCACGAATTTCTTTTAGAATGTGTGTTCTTGGTATTGGCCTACTTTAACGTCCCTTGCTTAATTAGCTGTCTAGACACGGAGAAATTTAATACTTTAATAGAATCTCGCCAAAATTTCGGCAGTTTTTATATTTTACTGCTGAGTAAATAAAGCTCTGTTAAATAATGTTAATCGATTCCAAGAAAAAGTATAAAAAAAATTTAATTTTTTTCGGTTAACTACAAATAATTAACGCATTTCAAAATTCATAGATACTTGAACACAGAATAGTATGATTCTTTAATATATATATATATATATATATATATATATATATATATATATATATATATATATATATATATATATATATATATATATATATATATATATATATATATATATATATATATATATATATATATATATATATATATATATATATATATAATATATATATATATATATATATATATATATATATATATATATATATATATATATATATATATATATATATATATATATATATATATATATATATATATATATATATATATATATGTATGTATATATATATATATATATGTACATATATATATATATATATATATATATATATATATATATATATATATATATATATATATATATATATATATGTATATATATATATATATATATATATATATATATATATATATATATATATATATATATATATATATATATATATATATATATATATATATATATATATATATATATATGTACATATATATATATATATATATATATATATATATATATATATATATATATATATATATATATATATATATATATATATATATATATATATATATATATATATATATATATATATATATATGTATGTATATATATATATATATATATATATATATATATATATATATATATATATATATATATATATATATATATATATATATATATATATATATATATATATATATATATATATATATATATATATATATATATATGTATATATATATATATATATATATATATATATATATATATATATATATATATATATATATATATATATATATATATATATATATATATATATATATATATATATATATATATATATATATATATATATATATATATATATATGTATATATATATATATATATATATATATATATATATATATATATATATATATATATATATATATATATATATATATATATATATATATATATATTATATATATATATATATATTATATATATATATATATATATATATATATAAATATATATATATATATATATATATATATATATATATATATATATATAAATATATATATAATATATATATACATATATATATATATATATATATATATATATATATATATATATATATGTATATATATATTTTTTTTTTACCTAATGTCTGGCTATCCTTTAATATTTAATCAGATACAGAGCTACAAGGGGTGAAAATGATGGCAATTTTCACCGTGTAGCCCTCACTGGGTACGCTTTTTCTGCTCCGAAAGTAAAAGGATAAAGAAACCCAAACAGAGAGAGAAAGGAATATAAATCCCTGAACCAGGATTCGAACCCGAAACTTACTGCTTCGAAATTAAGAATACTAACCACCCCTGCATCAGTGGGCAAAGGAGGTGTATAAAATGCTCTAACGAGGACTAATTACTGATTCTAGATTATTTGAACAAATTTAACAAGTATCTCGCAGATTCCTCGTAGATAAAGAATTCATGAATGATTCACGACATGGTTAAAGTAGGAACACAAATCATTGAATAACCCTGCATGCATCCATTAATCAGCAAAACATCCACCATTTAACATTCACAACGTTTTGAATCTTGGAAAACTTCTCATTAAATGTGGCGATAATAACATTTCGCATCCACTGAAATCTAGTAAGCTCAAAAAAATGTATATATATCGAGACGTGACTGCTGTATGACAGATAAAGTTCAGCAAGAGGAATATGATTGGTTCTTCAAATGTGTGTCTAGGATCGAAGCCTAGGACAATGAGCACCCAAAGAACATATGTACCACATATCCAGTCTTAATGTTATAGTGATGCGCTATGTTATTATAATGTCTGTCTATCTAAGGAAAATTGGTAATAAATGACAACATAAAAGTACAGAATTAATGTGATACATACATCGAACTAACAAAATAAAACAAAATTAACCATTGGACGTGAAATGAATCCATTGATTTTCTTCTTATTATTTTTTAAGTACTTTTCTAAAATCGTTTTCCGATCAGGTTTTGCAATAACATCAACAATATAGTTATATAGTCTAATACATTCCGCTTTGTGATAAAGAGAATAAATGTTTTGCATTAAAAATAACTTTGAAGATACACACAATTTACAAGTGCATATTTAAAGAAAAATTATTTGAGTTAAAATCGGCACTGTCTATGACAGACATTGCCGATGTCTATGACTGTCTATGACAGTCAAAGACATCTGTCTATACTGTCATAGTGCTGTCTATGACAGTTTAGAAAAATTTAAGAAACAGGCGGAATGAATTTCTTGTCATAACTGTACTATTTTGTTTAAGTGGTATTTAGCCATCATTCCATTAAAAGTAAAAGTGGTCTTTGATTGGAAGTTACTTTCGCCATTATAATTCTAAGTGAAATTATTATAACAAGAAATTTTAATAGCTTGTCAGGGTACTTGTATAATAGACGAGTTGTTGTTGCAGCAATCCCCGTACCAACCCTAGAGTCGGGCTCTACCAGCCTAATAGACGTATAATATATTTTAAGTTTATTCGAAATGATGGACAGCTTTAAATGACTTAAATTTCTGATGTAATTTTGGTCTCAAAGCTTCAATCTCATATAAATTCTTCAAGTATTCAATTGCTGAACAATAAAGGGAATTCTGATTGTGAACAATGAACCATTTTGGTTTATTTGAACTGTATATGTTTTCATAATGAAACATCGCTTATGAGTTTGATTTTACTCATTTTAAATGAAATGTATGTTACTGTGAACTTGATGAGCGCCAAATTTCCAATAGAATTTTAGTAAATGATAGAGAACTTAATGGATAGAAAATAACCTTTTATCTTGGCTTTTACAATATTGGACCAATGATAGTCTTTAGCTACACTTTGCTAATATAACTAAATTACTTTTATTAAGACATTTTGTTGCTTGATGTAAATTGTTAAAAATATAATACACACCACAAACTTTATTTCTCTCCTTAATTTTCGAATCCTTTCATCTAAATTGATGAAAAAATAGATAACTGAGTTTCAAGAGCATTTTAAAATTCATCAATCTCCATGAGTACATCATTAATTAAATGTTGCTGTTACTGAAGAAACTTGGACAAGCGAAGATGTTCTGCCGTCCGCTATGCGAATTTAAGTCAATAGGATGCATCTTTCGTTTAACCAATGCAGCACGGAGGTGAAAGTGTGACTTTGTTCTACACTCCTCCGATAGATGGCACCACCAGTGGATCTACTCTCTAAATTTTAACAATGTTCTGAAAGGGAAGGAAATTTTCTCCAGACCACATTACACCCATGTAACTGTCAATAATCGATTACAGAACCTTCGATTCTTCAGATTTTTTTGTTAAATCTAAGAAATCGAATGTCCTGGGGTCAGAAACCACTAATCTACCACCATCCCATCATTAATTAATAATTCATTGTAGATAACTTCACTTCATTTTGTAACACTTGTTGACAACTAGATTAGCTGCAATGATACGGTGTAACTCATGGGTTCGACACACACTTTGGAAGTAGTATTAGTTGTAGCATTTATATTGAAATACTCCAAAATAAATCATAGATTTAACTTCTATTTTAAATCTAGTAGTGTGCAGAATTCGCTTTAAGCTACAGATTCATTTTCCATAAACAAATAATGATGAATACGTCACAAAATTAATAAAATAATATACTAATGCAGGATTACTATCTATTACCAAACATCCCAGGATTGTTATACAATTAATATAATATATGAATGTAATATACTAATGTCTTTTTTCCTAGTACCTTGTTACCAGAATTTTCTGTGGAGACGAAATATGTTTAATGATTAAATAATTGTGCATAAACTTCAATCAAAAATTTGTAGAATAGCAAATTTGTTTTTATTTTTATTAAGATATAAATTCAACATACGGCTCTCTTTTCGTTTACATTACAAAAAAAAGATCATTATTGAAAATTGTGAAAAATAACTCCGTTTACAGTTTCATTGCCTTTTGCATAATTATATGCAAAATTACAGCTGATTTTGTTAAGAACGCATTACAAGACAAAAACCAGATTATTTTTATACTATACAACCTATGGAATAAATCGAAATATAATCTACATTTAATTTTTGATACCAAGTAATGGAGAGCCTAACGTCTGAAAGCCATTATATGCCATTTTAATGTCCACCATGTAAATCACGTCTCGAGACTACTTTTCATAGAGAGTGGAATGTAATCACGAGTCACAACGGAGGAAACTATAAAACTTCCAAGCAGCTACACCGACAGATGGCCTACACATGCATGAATTGCATCCTGTCGCTTACCATAGATTGGTATTGAACCCGGAACTTTTTATATTCCAAAGATCACTGCTCTATCTCTAGGATATGGTGGGATTTTTATACTATATATATATATATATATATATAAATACATATATTATATATATATATATATATATATATATATATATATATATATATATATATATATATATATATATATACTGTAGTTTACGTTGCGCACAGTTTGATAATCAGAACTGTAAATTATAAATTAATGAATTATAAATTATTCAAAAAATTATTTATTCTTTTTTCTCATACATTTTTTCTTATTACTCACTATTTGTGTATAATAATTTTAATTCCCTGATTCTATAAATATATTTACACTGGCTGAAACATTGTATGGACAGGATTTACAAAGCAAAGAAACAAGAAAAATTTGTTTGAATGTCTATCTTTCATTTGGAACGAACAAAAGATAAAGTACACATACTAAGGAAATGGGTTATTTGTGCAAAATAATAATGTCTCTGCGTTTTTCTTGTACTGTTATAATTACTCAAAATTATAAAAAAAAATTAAAAGCCAAAAGAGGGTAAAGGCCAAAAGTGACCGAAAGATCTGGGGTGCGAAGCACATTTCCAGGTTAAGTGGTCTTCCTAACAAGAAACCTCCAGTGTTTAGTTCCCAAGCATGCTTGGTTCTCAGGTTTATCGACCCACTGAAGGGATAAAGACTGAGTCGATCTTGCGCTGCCAGAGGACCGAACCATCATTAATAATTATAATAAAGTTTATAATAATAATTATAAAGGATAATTTTATAATAATTATAAAGGATTTTAATTATAATAATAATTATAAAGGAGAACATAATTATTAATTCACTTAAGTAAGCTATATTTTTTAATATTATATAATATCAAAGAAAATCGTTAAATTTATTTTTGGTACTCTATAATGTTCAAAGTATCTGTGAATGTTGAGCAATATTTTTATATGCAACAACTGAACAAACGAAATGTTGATTTAATTTATATAATTATATCATGAGTCATGTTTTAATTTTCAGAATTTCAATGCTGAAACTAGTCGAAATGTATGCTGATAGATATATTAGGTAGAGATGCAATTACTAATCAATTTTCTGGAAATCTATTCATTTTCTGCTTTTTAGATTTTACTGCGATTTTATGAATGTTTCTCAAAACAAAATATAAGCAATTTTAATAAAATACATGTATATATTTTCTTACGTGGATAAACTGTATTTTCACAGCAATAAATTACGATTGTATTTATCTAAAATAAAACACTAAATTAGAAAAATAACTCTAACTACTTAATACAAAGATATATTGAAATTTATTCTTAAAAGTATTTTGCGAAACCTGTTACTACATAATTTATTTTAAGCAATAAAATGCATTCAGAAATGTAAAACTAACATGACTCCTTCATTTAAAAAAATTGTTTTCTTAATATAAAAAATAAAGCAAGATAAACAAAAACTATTTAAGAACATGATGCTTCATTTCTTTATCCATTTTTGGAACAACAAAATAAAAATCGTTTGACTCATGAGTTCTGAGAACAAAGCGATGAACGCCAAAAGAATGAAGCGGTTTACTCTACTTTAGTACTTTTCCAACTTCTTTGAAAGTATTCACATTCCCTCCTCTTCCCCCTCCACCCACAATCAAATCCCTCGGAGCAGAAAACCCTCCCACAAAACGACGGAACTCAGAGGGTGGTGGCGCCAGACACGCTCTTTGCACTCCGGGATCGAAGAGCGCGGCCGATTTCAGTTGTCGTTTGCAGAGCGTCCGCGACAGGTTGCAGTTTGTATGGATGTAACAATACCAGGATGCTATTGATAGCTATGATTGGAATCTTCGGTCTTCTTCAAGGTAAGCTGGAATTGGATTGCTATCTCTAAATATTCGTATTTAAAACTAAACAGTTTTTAACTAATTAGTTATTATTTAAAACAATTTAGAAATAAGCGAGAAAGTTTTTAAGGAACAAAAAAGTTTTTGTGTTATGAATGCTCTGAATTGTTTCATATTTAAAATGATTTTAAATATGAAAATTTTTTTCAAATTTAAAATAATTTTAAAAAATACATAAAAATTAAACAAGTAATCGTATAGTTATTTGTATACTATTTATCCTTGTAATAATATTTGTTTAACAACATTTTGTTAAATAAATGTTATTAGAATAAACCAATTTTAAATTTATTCTTGATTCTTTAAAATAAAATATAAATTTCTCTTAATTTTTTTAATGTTACTTTATATATTTTACGACATTGTATGCTGTATATTATGACTAGGAAATAAAAGTTTTTGTCATTAAATTAAGGAAATATTAACAAAATCGTTGAAACAAAATTTATTTAAATTTATTCCTTTGTCAGTTATTTACTATTATCAAAATTTAATAATTATTTATAAGATTTTAGAAATAAGCTAACAAAACTTTTTTTCCTATGGATGAGTAAAAAACTTATTTTACTTTTTTGTCATATCTTTTTCATTTAAAATAATATTAAAAATATTTTTAAGAAATTCAATGTTAGCATGAAAAATATGCATAATTGATGCGAAACAATGTTTTTATAAAAATTAATTTCTGTAGTGAAAATGATGTTTTTAGTTGTTCTTATTCTCTTTTAAAATCGGTTTTATATTTAAAACTTTACTTGCTAAAATTACTTGATATTTCAAGTAATTTTGAAGTTACTTCTAATACTTTTTGAGATGGTATGCTGTATTGTTTTTAACCCGAATATTATAACTATCTCATTAAATATGAAAACCTAAATGGAAAAAATTATAGAATTTATATTTAATTTTCTTTTTTGTGCTACTAATAATTTAAACAAAATAATTAGCATAATATTATTAATTAAACAGAATAATAATAATATTTCTAGTTTAAGTACAGACATCAAAATCTATCAATTTTGTGTAAAGATAAATGTTAAAATTACACTAAAAGTGTTTTATCATATTAATGTACATCAGAAAATAGAACAGTTTACACATTTAAGAAATATTTAAATATTTCCCTTTAAAATATTTTCTTAACTTGCGTAACTATTTTTCTTTTCATTACTTAATTCAACTTTACATAAAAAGAAATATATTAAATTATGTTTTATTATTCATTGAGTCAAATATGTGTAATTTCATTACATTTAATTTTGTGAAATATTTACATTAAATGCATATAAAAGTCTTTCATACACATTAAAAAACTTTTATTAACCTTAAACTTCACAAAATAATAATTTACTTACAATTTTTATCGAACCACGTTTTATATTTCTGCAACATAATAAAACTATAAACCTAACAATCAATTCAGTTTAAAAAAATGCTGTAAATTTCGTTTTTTTAATGGAAAATGCTAACTGCTGAACCAAGTATTTTTGTTATAGAAATTTTTCCGAATCTGTAAATATTAATTTACTGAGTTTCTAATTATTTCATTTAAATTAAATGCGTGAAATATTTAAAAATTACATTGAATTTATGGAAAATTTCTTAAAGGATAAATATAATTTTTAAATTGACGGTTACTTTTGGAAAATTCCTTTTATTAAATCAATAATGATAAAATTGACAGTTACATTGTAACTAAATTCGATAATATGAATAGTTATAGATATAAGTAATAAATTAGATAATATTATAGCTAACCAATTTCAAATAAAATTAAAATTTCAAAAATTCAAGAATAAAAATTTTATTTAAATAAAATTAAAGTCTGATATATAAATATTAATCACTAATTATATATAAAATTAAAATTTTATTAACTTATTCATTTATTAAATTAAAATATAATAAAGAGAATTATAATCGATATAAAAATAAATTAAATTATAAAATTTATTTAAATAACGAAATTTTATAATTTAATTTATCTATAATTTTATAGTTTATTTTATCCTCAAATTAATTTTAGTTTAAAAGAATTTAATTAACAAAAAATTCTATAAAATTTTATTTATTAATTGATTAAATTCTTCTAAATTACTGAATATAAATTAAAATTTTAATCGTAATCAAAGGTTAATATTAAAATTTTGTGTATAATGAGCAATTAATATTTATGGAACTCTAAGGAATAACAGTGATTAAACATATTAATCATTTATAATAATGTCTAGATAAATTGTGATGCTAATTTACAAAAAGTAAAATAAGCAGCTTTGGTCGTAGGAAGTAAATAAATATACATTTCCAAACTTCAGGAAGTGTCTAAACAAAAAGAGATTAGCAATTCCTTAAGTAAAATAGACACTGTTTGGTAGATGTTGTTTGTAGGCAAGAAAATTAACGAAAACTCTCCTGCGTCACGTGACGCTAACGTTCGTGTTGCCATTAATGAAGAAAAACTTGCGCTCACCATTAATTTTATCACTCAAAACGATTCTGTCCACATGATTGCAGATACACCAACGCAAACAATTTATCAGCAGCTTTTGTATCTCGAATCACGTGACAAGAGAGACGGAGTCATAAATTGTCACCACCGTACTTGAACTTAAAGAACGTTGAAAGTACTTTTTGATTGACATTCGGAATGTTTAAGGTTTGATTTATGATTTCATGTAGTTGGATTACCACTTTAAATCTGAGTTTTCCAGCTCGTGAACAGGCTTAGGGGTTAGAGAGGAATTCTGGGACGTTAAGTGTCAGATTCATTATTAATATACCTACTTTATGGAAAACTGATGATCTGGAGTGGAATATCATTTTCTGTTCCGCAAGTTTGATGGTTTGATACTCGTCTCACCAAAAACAGTTGATCCGAGAACACCTTTGCATATTAATCTTTCGTATGATTTCGTGTCTACCTATTGGTGTAAAATTTTAGATCAGTGTATCAATTAGGGTGAAGACTTCGTCATTTGAAAAGTGCTAGGAAAATAAAAATAGCTGTTAGAGTTTCAAAACAGATTATTCTACCGAAAATTTCTATTTGAACAGAAAACTATCAACCTCTGAGGTGGTGGGACTTGGTTGGGAAAGGCGCCGTTTACTTGACCGGAAAGTGGTGAGTTCTATGCCTGACCCATCGAAGGTCTGTTATATTCACTAGTGGAAACTGAAACACATAAGTATGTCGGGGTCTCAATATTCTTCCAACGGTATGGCGTTATGGGGAGAAAAGGTTCCCAGCTCAGTAGTCGACTTTTCTTTTGATCGTGATTAAAAACTACGAAGTGACTGATTGTGTTTAGTCACTTTTCTCTCACTCATCATCTACGAAATAGGAAGCTGGAAACATCTCGACAGGTGGAAAATTACTGAATAAAGCAAACAAGCCATCAATTACTTTATTCAAATGTATTGTGCTTAAAAAGATAGTAGATTTGATTATACTTTACTTTTTGTTTTTCTTAAAAGTAATCCAATACTGTACCTGGGGCCTGAGCAGCTACCAGGCGCGTCGGTAGGCGGTGGATCACCGAACGTCCTGTAGGAATGACAGGATAGCCTTGAATATAGAATCAGAGGCCGCGAACCAGCTCCCGTAAACCCTGGTGTTATGCGTTCCGTGCCTAGGGCTAATTGGCACCGTGGTATTGGTGTCTTAACGGAGCCTCTAGTTGCCTGGCAAACTTCTAGAGTAATTTGCCTTGCCCAGTATCTCAGGCAATGCTGGGTGGACTTATATTACCTGAGTTTATAAATTGTTATCTTGTGGCTGAAAAGACACAAGAAATAACAAGCCTTTCTGCATCTACAGGTGAAGCCTCTGAAGTTGATCTTGCTGAAAAAGACAAGTGAACTCAGAGGCTGTCTTGTAAAGGGGCAGTAATGAATCCTTCACTTGAGGTAGAAATGACCTATAAACCATCTTCTGGTGAAAGTCAGGAAGCTATCCCTAGTATGACTGACTCTCTGACCAGATGGGACTATTTCAGCAAGACCCTATCTGCTGGAAATGTCATACGCAAGAGGAAACGGCAGAGCATATCATTTATGAATGCGAGGCTCTTGCCCTCCCTAGATTAACCTCTTTAGGCATCATCCATACTAGAGAGTTACACCTAGACTCCATTAAAGGGTTATCGGACTTTATTAATAAAGTGGGAGACCCGAGCAACTGGAACTAGGAAACATTGGGTTTGGAGTGTTAATGGTACAAAATGCTGATAAAAGCAGAGGTGCCCAATGACATACAAACCCAATTCTAAGAAGAAGAAGAAGAATCCAATACTGTGAGATCAGAGTGACGTGATAAAAAAACGCTCAAACTTGTGACAGAGAGGTACAACAGTGCTTTAGCTAAACACCTGTCGTATTCACTTATGACAACCAGAAGAGCGCTCCGTGGCTGAGTGGTCAAAGCATCACTCCGCTAATCGCTTGAGAGCGCAGGAGTGTGGGTTCGATTCCCACCGTGGCCCTGGGTGTTTTCTTCGTTATTCTTCTGTGGTTGTACATCTGTCATTGTGCTATTTGTCCTATTATCGACGAAGACTTACAAGCGGATCTCAAGAATCAAGCATACAAGTCTGAATATATGTATTGTAATAAATAAAACAACTAGAACACATCAAATGCTCTTTCCGTGTCTCAGCTGGTGCAACGTGATATCATGACAAGAGTACTAACTCAGGTGTCAACCTCATCATTTGACCATGGTTCAACATTACGAGACTATTGGCTATGTTTAGGGGCTTACAATCAGCAGAAATAGATAACGGGATATATATTGCAAACAAAAAAAGAAAACAATAGAGTGTGAGCAAAAAAAAAATCATCATTGTTCTTACATATAAAAAATATAAAAAAAATTTTCTTTTTGATTATTTATTTAACTGACAAAATGTCTTTGTCATTAACTAATGGAATGTTTATTGTTTGAAACTGAACTTTAAAATTTAAAATGATCAATGTGACAGTTATCACTCAATAATACGATCTATATGGCACAAAATTTGTTCAGCTCGACACTTATTACTTATTAATGCAATTTCCAAACGAGATAAAACGTAAAATGTTACGTAAAACGTAATGTTACGTAAACGTAAAACGTATATGATCTACATTTTCAGATAATATCATTTATTAATATTTTGTGGAAACAAAAAATGGGACAAAATGTTAAAACCACGTTAAAATTCGTTCAATGGGGGAGATATTATAACTTATCTGTCTGATACATATTAAGTCCCAATTATAATCCGGGAAAAAAAGTTGATAATAAAATGCTAAACATTTGTCCAAAATTGTTTACTGTGTTAATGACCACTTATTAACATGACATCTATCCGAGGAACGGTTCAAATCGCAAAACATTGATTCAAAAACTGTTCGGTTCAACAGTTATGATCTGCTAACAATTCCTGTAAACGAGGGAGGGCACAAAGGGTTAATGCTCAGAATCTGTGGAACGGTTTTTTTCCTGCTGTAATTTCACAAGAAAACACCTGACGCAGTACTTTAAGCTCAAGGGATTTTTGTGTGCGTGAAAAGGAAAATAATGTTACGAATTCCTTATCTAAAAGATGACGCTAAGATACAAGGTACGTGGAAGAAAAGTAAACAGGGAATGATAGGGAAAAAAACTGGAATAATATTGCGTTTTAGATTAAAAAATAATCAGTTTTAGGTTTATTCCTAAAAATAAAATTGCATACCGAATAATTTTTCATCTTTCTATATACATTTGCTTTATCACTTTACAAAACTGATGTACAAGTGAATGGGGAATAAAGTAAGATATTTTCAAACTACTAGAGACATTTAATCCCATCTTATCTCGAAATACTATGTACAAGTCTCGAAATACTACGCTAAAAACCAAAACTATGTGACTATACTACCGCAAAACCGACAAGAATATTTGATTACTCCATATTTTGGCTTGTTTGTGTCTCAATGGTCATATTGTCTCACTAGACCTAAGGTTTTTTAAAGGGGATTCCGAACCACTACAAATATCCATGCCCATGTTGAGATTCGAATGCAAAAACTTATGAACTGAAGGCAAGAGAGCTAACCATTCCAATCGCATTCTTCGAGCGGCAGCAAACAAGGCGAAGTTCACTATCAAATGTCTGAAAATAGTGTCGAAGTTCATTTTGTTAATAAAATGATTTCTTTTATAAGGAACAAAAGATCAATTTGAGAGGCCTTTTTCCATTGATTCAAACTGTTAACACATAGACCATAGAACAGCAGAAAAAGCAAAATGAAAAAGACAAGACAAAACATCCCCTTTATGATTAGCTAAAATCGACAAGAACGATTTTTTTAAAAATTTCATCAATTAAGAGAATTTTAAGGTTTGGTAGTTTAGGTTACGACAAAAAATTGTTTTGGAGCTTTGTGTTCATAGGCTTATAGCTCGCATTGAGTAAGAGTGACTTAACAAGACTGATAAATTGATGATTTTGAAAAATTAATTGATTATATCATTTTTTTATCCAATGGCGGGCACACCAGGGTGACTGAACCCTATGCCACAACAAGGCCAGAAACTGCTACTCATTTATCGTTACCCAGCGGGCACCTGTGAACCAAGTCACGGAGGCGAGTAGCGTTACCCGCGCCATACCACCACAAATCCGTTTATAGGGCGGGCCACATTCATACAACAACACAGGAGAAAGGACAGAGAGAACAGAGAAGGAAAGAAACATCCATGCCCGAGACGGGATTCGAATCCAGGGCCCACAGCTCAGGAGTCAGGAACGCTAACCACTCAGCCAATCGGTCGGCTTGATTATATCATAGAATTCTAAATTAATAGTTGCAATATATATAAACAACCATTTTTGAATCTTAACATTCAATCTTGCTTACGCCAACATTAAAATTTTTCTTTGAATTAATATTGCTGAAATAAAAAAAATTAGATTTGTAAAACATGCGCACAAGTTTTTTTGTTATTATTATTATTATTTGTGATTCGTAGTTATGTAAAGACCAAGATTAGATATGAGCAGATTAACATGTAAAGCGAAAGATTGGCTGATGGTTTTCAAAGATTTTAGACATTTAATTCGTTTCAATTTTTTTAAATTTTAGGCCAGTTGACCTTAACTTTTTTATAAATGATATCATAAGTTCGTTTTTACCAAACGAAAGCATTTCGTGTCAACGATAATGTCATATTTCGTTCAAATTTTACAAGCATTCTTCAATTACTTGTTCTTCTTTTTAACTCTTTAATATTTCGCATAATAAATTGATTTTAAAACGAAAGTTTTCTAGAACGAAATAAATAATTTAACAGCAAAATCGATTATTTTTTAGAGTTTTCTAGAGATGATTTTTATATACTCATATATATATTCTAAAAACAATATCCCGCAAAATAATTAATAAAAGTGTAGTAAAATCAAATTATAGTTTAAAATATAATAAAAATTCTATTGCAAATACTTGGCAGCATCCCTCTGCTCATGCTTGGTACTGCCATAGGCAGCCCTTGACTTTGTGGGTTCCAGATTGATTGACTGCGATCAGTAGATTTATTAGTGGACACATCAATTGCATATCCTTTGACCATCGTATTAAGAGCATTTCCCTATCTGTAAAAAGTGCAACTCCAACGAGGCTAGTCCTCAACACTTACTTGAGTGCACTCAATTCTCGATGGAGGAGCTCCTTGGAGACCCCCTCCTTTTTCTCGATTTTTTGAGAGTTCATGGGCTCATGGATCTGGTGTAGCTCCGCTTTTCTGGATGAGATTTGTAACAACAACAGCAACAAAATATAATAAATAAAATATTTATTGTTTTTCTTTCAGCTTTATCTACAATTTAATCATTCATATTTTTTCATTTTCATACATCTATTTTATATATCTATGTAATTTTGATCTATTTCGATCTGCCTATTTCTTCATATCAAATCCTTAATCACAATTTATTCCTTCAAATGAAAAATAGCGTTAAAAAGAAAGGTTCCACATCTGAGCCTTTCTAATTTGTACTTATTTCACCAACGAAAAAATATTGAATCTGAAGGTATCATTCTTTACAATTTCATAAACCTTAACTGCATTACAAATATAACTCGCTAGCTTTGAAGTTTATAATTTACAAACTGGACACCATTCATAATGTGATCTTTAAGGACTTTACTGTTAAATGAACACATTGAATACTGACTGACCCAAAGCTATTAAATGATGTTTTAAAAATTAAATTGCGTTATGGATTCGCCTTTGATTAGGTATAGGACAGCGTCTTTGTAGCATAAGGTCCTGGGTTCTATCTCAGTCAATGTTAAAAATGGAAGATTGATTTGGTGCTTCTACCTTATGCATCCATATCTGTCGTAGAGGGAGCTTGGGAGTTTTCTGAAATTCCTCCCTTGAGATACGTGAGCCACTTTCTGCGAAAAGATTTATAATGCAGTTCATGGGGTGGATGTTTAAACGTCTCACAACAGCTTCAGGCAGTTAGGCCACTGCCCACTGCGGGGCGTCCAATCAGATTAAAATATTGTGATGTATTTCTGGTCAGCTGTCTCTTCCAACTGATGTTGCTAAACAAAACATCGTGAATTTGAACCACAGGCAACTGACGAGGTTGATACTCGAGCTGGTACCTTTCTATCGATACCAAGAAACAACTATAAAGGAGTGTTGGACTAGTTGAAAATTTTATAAAGAGATCTTTTTTAAAAGACCTTTTTTTCGATAGAATTAGATATCAAACATGCAATTATTCTGGTGCCTTTAGAGAGATCAATTTATAACACCATCTAATTGTCATTCAACATGTTAAAATTTCTAAGGAATAAAGTAACTAACAAAACTTTCTTTCTTAATTCCATTCCACTGACAAGGAACAATTGTATATTTAGTACTGTGATGAAAATTCGTTCCAGTCATAGATTCTATTCTTACCCATACCCATGGAATCAGCATTTACAACCGAAAAGCAACCGATCTAACAAATTAAGCAAAAAGGTAAAATTTAAATTGTCAAAAGATTTTGCATAGTAAAAAATTTGAAAACGTTTTCCCAATCTCTGCATCGCAATATTTTGATAATTCCAGAAAGAATTATGAGAGTGAACAGCGAATTTTACAATCATTTAGTTATGCATTTTGATGTCATTTTTAAAATTGGAGTCATTTTCTACTGTATCGTTAATAACAACAATCTGTTCATTTAATGTGCCGTTTATATATAACGCATTTTTATAAATCATATCATTTCCTATTTGTTACGAGATAATCTGTGGATTTCTCAGATTTCTTCAAGATAATTTTCCCTACGAAACATTCTTTTTTTACGGTTACAGTTATTTAGATTTCTATCATGTATTCAGATTCCTCTTGCTCAAGTAGAAAACAAAATTTAATCTGAAGGCGAAAAGAAGCGAATTTAAAACATACTTTAGAAATTAAGTAAATACTTTTCTTAAACAGTAAATGTAAATATGACAATGGCTTCAAAATAGTATAAATTGTAACTATAGTAAATATTTCAATCTAACATAGTATAAATTGCAATATATTTGCAGATAAGTTGAAATAAAAGTTTTCTTTTCACAAATTGAAGCCCGACAATCTTTCTTATACCTTCAAATTTTAAATTTATCTATAAATACTGTTTAATATTAATAATATGTATACTTAAATTTATATTTCTAATGAAAATATTTGCCTTTGGTAAAATTCTAAAATTCATTTATTTAAAATGTCTTATATCGTTTATAAAAATAAACATAATATTTATATAATTCAAATATATATTTAGCATATTTTACATGATAATAGTATTTATGTTGTTCAAAATTGAGATTTTTCTCTATAAAAATAAAATATTTGGTATATATATTTTAGAAAATGCTCTTTCACTAAGCCTCAAGCATTAAAATAAATTATTTCACATAAATTTTAAAGCCCTGGGTACGAAATTATTTCCAGAGGAAAACAAGTTTAGTCTCGAAAGAAAAATAATAACCCCTTAAACATTCCTTGGCGACAAAAACTGGGGAAGATAAATATTTTGAACTCAAGAAAAAGAAGCGGAGTTTGTCTCGCAAACAAAATCTTTCTGAACACTTATATGACAATTTTAGTAAGTTCTCCTGTCATATGAGTTGAATCGAAATACTTTTATAATTAAAAACAGAGTGCATTTCCATTCATTAAATAAATGTAATTTTTGCAATTAAGATTGATACATCTTAATTGTAAACATTATCTTTAAAAATTATTGTAAAACATATCTTTCTATTGCAAGATATAAGATATTTTATACTTATTTTAATAATATTTATTCGATGAATTTTATGATCTTTATTTCTTTTAATAATACCATTAAGCACTAACTTTTCATAAGACGATTACTGTAAGCTAAGCGTTTTATAATTTAAAATAACGATCACATCACATAACCAACACCTCTTCTGGGGCCAGTCTTCACGCGTTTTCACAATAGTTTCGCATTTTTACAAAAAAAGCCGACCAACTTGTCAAGTGGTCAGCGTGCCTGACAGCGGATAAGGAGGTCCTGGGTTCGAATCCCGGTTCGGGCATGGATGTACTTTCTCTATCTATCCTGTCTTTGTCCTTTCCTTGTATGAATGGTTTGTCAATGTTTGCCTACATTATAAACGAGACCTATGGCATATGTGTACTGAGGAAATCGGACTCCACACCTAAATATGGTTCAGTTGGAGAAGGGGAGCAGCGCACCCCATAATACCAGCCCAGCTGGCACACGACAACAACATCATAAAGAAAAAGGTGTGAATGGTTGCCTACCCTATAAACGTGCCCCTATGGCATGTGTGTAGAGCAAAGTCGTACTTTCACCTTCATGGTGCTCTAATTAAAACGAAAGACGCTTCCCTTCGACTTAAATTCGCATAGCCAAAGGCATAGCGAGCTTGGCTTGCCCAAGGGTCATTAGAAACAACAACAACAAAAAATGAAATGTTTGATATGTATTCTTAGAATTTATTTTTAATAGGACCTCTCAATATGATAATCTTAGCTTGAATTGGGAGACGAATCCGCAACCTTCTGCGCATATGACCGAAACAATTTTCCAGGCAAGTTACGGATAAATCATATATTTTTATGAAGTATTTTTGCTGTTTAAATAGGATTGAATAAAGTTTTCTGACAGTCTCTGTTTCTGTTGACTGAAAGATTTTAACACGGTAATTTTGAGTTGCAGTCAAATTGGGAAGCCGACAGTTAAGATCTCTTTTCACAATACAAGTATCAAAGCATTTAATGCAGACTGATATGCAGTCACTGTAACGCTCTTCAATGGAGTCAATAACGAGTCTACAATTTTCCAGACATAAAAGTAATACCTTTCATCATTAGGCTAATGCTGCATCTAGCTGTTTCATATATTGTGATACCAAGTTGTTAAATGAATGTGGTCGGGGCTATAAATATCTAAAATAATTAATGCACTGGTGGGGCTGTTTAGAACTATTTAGAAGCCAGTGATCAATTACTAATGAGTGATCACAACACAGTTCATTAACAGATCTTTCCACTTGGCAGTGACTGCGAGGGTGGTAACATTCTCTATCAATGGCTTGTTGGAGTAATGCAGGTTGGTTGAGGGCGTGTCCAAACTCAACTGTGACGTTCAATTTCCTTGCATTGGTGTAGCGTGGATGCAAAGAACAGTGTCAGCTCATGTGTCGACCTCGTAGCGTGATATGTGTTCGAAATTACAAAGCACTGTTGGTAGGTGATTATTAACTTAAGGTGCAGTCCCACTGCACCGCTGTGAATGAATATATGCCATCTGGGTGTGTGTTAGTTATTGTGAGAACATCAGAGTTTTCCAGGTTTACTTCCTTGCAACACATGAATAAAATTCATTATCTATGAAAAATTCTCCCTTATGGTAATTTGCGAGATAGATGATAAAATGGTTTAGAATCCCCTTAAACTTTTATCCTGTCCATTACTTCTTGTCAAAATGTACCATCTCTGGTATACAAGAAGAAACCAAAAAGAGACAAACCAACTATCAACTTAGATTACCTTCATAATGAAGTAAGTATTTTAAGTATGTATCATAATAATGAATTTAAAAAGAGGCTGAAAATATTACTTAAAATACAACCGAAAAAATATTTTTAATCGGATTATTAAAATTTTTAATTGGCACAATTTTTTTTAATTAAAAAAACTCCAATATCTATCTTAGAAGATGTCTTTACATTGCAACATATTTTAACAACCTATGAAGTTAATACGAAACCATATATTGAATTTATTCCCTTCTTGACAATAATGTCATCATATTTTCGAGGCCTTTATTCAGATTATTCTGACCTTTATTCCAAATTTGAAATTCTTGAAACATAATATGCTGTAATGCCTACAGAAATTAATGTAAACTTCCAAGAAACCATCAATGGTTGGATTGCGTGCGACTGAAAAAGAAAACGTAAAACTTTCGTAAAAGCTGCGGAAGTACTTTGGCGAAATCCAGATGCCAAATGCATACCGATGGATTTTTATCCTTTTATTTCTTCATTCACTCACTGCTTCTCTGAGTTGAAAACTAAGTTTGCATGCCGTTTAGTTTGAGCCAAATCGGAAACAGAGCAGTCAGTTAGATTTGTTAACTGGAATATCATTATAACTGAAAACAGAAGAGTTATTCGAACCGTCTGATGTTTACGACGTGCAGAAGTTTTAGATAAATTCCATGCGGAATATTTTCCTTTTAATTGCTCTGTGAATCATGTTAGTTTAAGTGTATATGTGGTTGATTTATCATGGCCACATATTTCTCTTATCGGAAATAAAAGAAAGTGAAAAAAAATTATTAGTAGAAAAGTTTTAATGTTGACGTAAGCAAGGCATTAGTCTTAAGATTTAAAATAGATTGTTTAGAAACCTTGCAATAATTAATTTCAAATTCTATGAATTAATAAAATTTAAAAAAAATTAAATCTGGAAAAAGAAACTTGCCGATTTAAACTAAACATTAAGTGAATGTTATGTCGTGTCTTTTTCATTTTGAATTTTTTTGCTGTTCTATTTTCCATGAGTTAATGGCTTGAATCAATGGAAAACGATTTCTCAAACCGATGCTTTGTTCCTTGGGTAAGAAATCGTTTTATTAACAAAATGAACTTCGACACTATTTTCAGACATTAGATAGTGAACTTCGCTGTTTTACTGTCATTTGAAGAATACGATTGGAAGATTGGCAGCAATTTCGTCGACAAATCGGATTTACGACGCAGCCTCAATACGATGTGAAGTAAATGAAGCGTTATCTGACGTCATGGATATTGTAAACCAATGAGAATTGTAATGAAGTGATGTAATCATGATCTCAATTGGAACGAAAGAAACAACCATATTATGTTTAAAAATAGTTATGTAGAGTGATGAGCAATTTTAGAGTTTTATGATAACTAATAGTTTATATAGCGCACATTGATGAAAAAGGTTTTTCTTTCCTTGCATACATAATAGTACGGTATTGGACTGAGCTGTATCTTACGGTTAAAGAGCTTGGAATACACGCCTGTCACATGCGCCTCGTAATTTTGAGCCACGGTCATATGACGAAGTCACACCTGAGCTGGTTTTGTCCTCACAGATTGATGTGGACACGAAGCTCCAGCAGCCCAGTGAGGAAGAATGTGATCAATTTCCCAATCACTGCCAGGGACAATTGATGCTTTAGTTTTCTTATGCTTTTTTTTATACATTCATTCAATCAATAGAAAATGGTTGAAGAGGATCGACTTTTCGTAATTTCAAAGCATGAATCAAGTTCAAATTTTAATACTTGACTTGATTCCCTAAAGGTTTCATTTCACTTGGAAGACAGTGCTATTATGGTGTATTTAATGTGCTCAAACCACTTTTAGTGACACGATGTGTCTTTGGTTAAGTCGGGAATAGAACTCACTATTGTCTGATCATAACAGCGTCTGCTTTTACCATCCGGCCACAGCAGGGAACGGATTTAGAAATAGCAAGAAGAGGAACTCACTAAAATCTATTCACTTTTCTGAATGTTAAATACTTTGAGGTCGGGAAGCCAAGCTGGTCAAGGAGTAGAACCCATCACAAGAGGCAATGAGTTTTGAACCTAATCCAGGCTAAAATTCTTTGTTTCACTAAAATGATTAGAGCATATAAAATCTGTCGTGATGTCCTTCTATTGGTGTGATGAGTCGTGGAGCTACCAGCTTAGCTGTCGACTTTTTCACTTGACAGTGATTCAAACTTACGAGGTGGTTAACTGTGCCAAGTTGGCATAAGAGCCGCCAGAAATAAGTACCCATTTATTTATGAAACAAATAAATAGATAAGATAATTTCTTATATATGCATATCATATAAAATTTAAAGGAAATAATTATATTAATATTTAACTATATTCTCTAAGTTAAAAACAGAGAAATGTATTTATAATAATTTTAAAACTGTAATTTTTATTTGTCGTTTAATAGTCATATTTTTCACATAACTAATGTGACTCGGACTTTTAATGTGAATTTTAAATAGAATCAATCATACCTGAAAGGTGAATCAAACCTGCGAACTGAAGGATAGAGCACGAACCAATGGGTTAGGTGTAGAAGTAGAACACTTGATTTAGTAAAAAATGTGGAGTTAAATATTGGCAGTGAAATTTAATTTCTGGTAGCTCTGGTATTTTCAGCCCGTAAATAACTTAGTTTTAGAGTCTCCATTTTGTTATTCATATTTTGGCGTCTATCTTCACGTCAAAAAATTAAAGGTTACCCGAAAGTAAAATTTTACTGAACCATTTTTAAAAAAATAAAATAACCTTACATTCAGGAACTAACTTAGTTAATAATACGTAAATAAATAAAAGTGAACTTTTTGCCAACCCCAAAGCCGAAATTTTTGTGACGATAAATATTCAAATAGCAGTGTAATTTCTTCTTTAAACTAACAGTTGTCTTACAATCGAAAATTTGCTTACAGATGACAAATCTGTAAGTTATTTATAAGCAGTTTTTCCTTGTAAGTTATCTGTTGAGACCCCTTATTCATATTAATATAAATATTCAGTTTATTCTGAATTAACAGCATTGTGTGAAAAGTGGTATCACAGTAATCCCGGAATAGATATCTTTTTTTGGTATTTGTTCGCGGAAGACATCCTTCTAAGTAACTTGTAATAAAATGATGAAATCTCTAAATACTTTTTTTCAAGAGTTTCTACAGCCAAAAACCAAATATGAGAACAAATCGTCCAATGCGTGGAGAAAACATTCTCACCAAATTCTAAGCTTAACAATTTAAGGCCTGTACGACGGTGTTCATTGTTTCATAAATCTGGATAGAGTTTAGTCTCTATTGCATGTATAATTTTAGAGCTTAATGTTTCTGAAACAATTCTATACAGATTTTCCCAACAATTGAAAGTAATTTTTAATCCGAATAATTTTTGTGAAATAAATGAACCGATTAAAAATCAATAGTGAAGCCACATCCAACATGATGCAACCTTCATGATGAAAAGCGTTTCAACAAATGCATACAGATTGTTCTCGTAAAACGCGCTCGTATTACCTCGTGTAACGAGTTATGTACAAATGATTCGCTTTTAACTTTTCTCGTTAGAGGGGGTTTCAAGCAAATATTAAGGTAACACAGTGTTTTGAGAGAAATGTGTGCGTTTTATTGAAATAAAATTGATAACATTTTAAATAAAAATTTTACAAATGTAACTAAAAATGAGTTCATTTCAAATAAATCAAATCATTCCTAAAACAGTTTATTACATGTTTATTCGCTGTAGGAGGTATATCTGAAATAACTTTACACCGGCATCTTTTTTTTGCAGAATGTTCAAAGTTCAATAATATAATTTAATTTAATTTCTTTTATAAGAACGCAATTGAGACACTGTGCAAACTCACCCGAACTGGACTGTGAACTGTACAAATCATTGTAAATTTCACAGTACATGAGTATAAAGTGGGGAGTCAACTCGTTAGATGGGGGAAAACACGTATTATAGAGGGACATGAAATCGCGTCATATGATGACGCCTTGGAAGAGTACAGTGTCGTATGGGGGGGTGACTGTATTGTGTTGCGTAGGACACATCATAGATGATGCAATGTCCTGTTAAAACTGACATTATGAATAATTTAACTCTAATATTTAATATGACATCATAGAGTTCGGTTTGGTTTGGTTTGTTTGTCGCTCAATGGTCATTTTTTGCACACGAGGGCTAATTAGACCGGGACTTACGGCTTAAAGTGGATTCCGAACCACTACAAACATCCATGTCCAAGGTGGGATTCGAACCCACGAACCGTTGAACCGAAGGCAAGAGCGCTAACCGTTCGGCTGCAAGCTCGGCGACATCATAGAGCAAATTATTTTCTAATAAATACTTTTCACTGCTCCTGATTAACTACCGCTATTTTCAATTCATTCTTCTTCTCAGATTTATGTTATTCGAGATAAAGAAAATTAATTTCTCTCTGAATTTAAAACAAATATTTTTGAGATGCTAGTTGTGATCTCCCTCGACAGCTTACACAATTTCATGAAATTTCGTAACGTTTTTCTTGATCATATTTTTTCCTTGATTTCTTCGATAAATACTGTGTTATGGCATTTTAGGAAAATAATATAGTAGCTAATTTTTGTATCGATAATAATGAGTGGCCGCTAAAGTCTCTCGTCTTTCTTGGCCCCATTTTTTGATTTCATTGACATGAGTGTTTTACATGAAATTTCTTTAGCGAGGAACAGATTATCTAAAATTTTTCAACATGACGTATAAATTCTGTTGGAAATGTGCCATAAGCTCTCAACGATATTTGAGAAGATTTATACTAGTGTGCAATTGATAGGAAACTTTTATTTCCGTTTATATTGCAATAATTTCATGAATATATGCAACTGATACAAAAATAAAACATAGAACTATAAAGCATGAATTTTCTTTAAAAAATTCAATGAAAAATTTTATATTTTAATAAATATTCCTGGCAAAGTCCCTATAAAATTGTAGAGTGTGTCAATGACTTGTAATGAATACACGATTTTAAAACGAACTCGCTTTGTTTAGTAAACAAATATTGAACAAATAGTGGCATTTAAAAAGACAAAGCTATTTGGGTGCAGTGGCTTCTCGCACTGGTGACAACATCACATCGAAATATAACAATCTATGAAGCGCTTCTCGTGCCCGCAATACAAAAGTATTTCTCTCTTGTCTCAATAACGCTTGCTCTCCTCGCTTGTGTGCGAGGATGAGCGTAGCTCGCTATCAACTAGCGACATCTAGTTGCTATTTTAAATACTACAATTCTCAAGACATTAAAATACACAAGACATTAAGTAAATACACAAGACAATTACAATAAATACACAAGACAATTACAATATTCACAAGGCATTAAAATGAATTTACAAGACAATTTTCTTCAACTGTATTTCAAAATGCTTAAAATATTTTTTTTCTAACGGCAGGCACAGGGTGACTAACCTTTCACCACAACAAGGCTGGAAACTGCTACTCATTTATCATTAACCGATGGGCACCGTTTAAAAGGTGTAACCGTTATCCTCCACAAATCCGTTTATAAAGCGGGCCACACAATTATTCATCACCTCAAAAGAAAGGAACATCCACGCACTTTGAACCGGAGACCAACAGCTTAGGGGTCAGGAACACAAACCGTGTTCCTGACTGTCGTTCGGATTATGAAAACACAAATAATAAAGAATGCATTTTGTTTGTGAAAACATAAATGCGAGCCTCACCAGAGATTATATAGAGATTCATAGTAAGAAAGTGAAAGTGAATTATGTATACCAGTGAAGTTCTTCTTGAGAATCAGGATTCACATTACATACATGGGATTTTCTTTTATCTGTTACCCTTTGCTCTTACGTGGTCACAGAATTCCGTAAGCTCCTGTTGCCATTTATCGCCAGTTCATTAAGCAATGTCAAATGCATCACTCATTCCAAATCTCTCATTCAAGCTGCCAGCTGGCTCTGACCTTCAGTTCAACAATTTGTTGGTTCGATTCCCGCAACTGTCGTAATTTACTTTAGCCTCCAATCCAATGATGCCTCTTGTGCAGGAAGTGATTGCAGAGCATCATCCAATCAAAACCTTTGCTGCTTTTGCTTTCATTCTATAGATAAAAAATGCAAGTTGCTATATTGCAGTTTTTTTTTAATTTATTGGCAACGAAGCAGTTTTTATACTTTCCCGATAACCAATCTTATTTATTTTAATCTCTTCAGAAAATGTTAAAAAGAATTTATGTTTTAGTTATTTTAATAAATATTATCCAAAAAAAATGCTTGATAAATTACAAGAAAATAATTATGAAACAAATAGAATAAAAATTAATTTTAATTTGTCATTTTATATTCAATCAAATAGATATGAAACTATAAAACATAAAAAGCATTATATATAATTTAAATACGCAATTTTATGTATCAATAGTAGATTCTAATAAACCCAAACGGGTTTTTTTCATTTTTTTCTTCTGAAAACTTTTCAACAGATGTCAGTTTTCCTTTCTCTATAAGTCAAAGAACATTCTTCAGCTAAGGATGAGGAATAATATATGACGTATTAAACATCTTTCCAAGCCCTTGAACAACCTTATTGCCCCCAGTAATATTTGAATACATTTACGGCGAATGCAATACCGAGACAAATCTTGGAACAAATTCAACGTTGATCGCAATTCTATTATCAGTTAATCCGCATCCCCAACCACCTACAGGGGCTGCTCCTGATAGGTTGCTCGGCCACCCATGAAATCAAAACGATCTGTAGCCCCGCATCCCGTTTAGTTTTTGCCCCTCACCAGATGAAACTATGCCCCGGTAATGTTTTTCTCCGCCCTTCTTACCCCTCGGTGAATATTTCTTTACGTATCCTATTTCGGCAATGGGGGCTGGTTTTCTTTCTGTCTGATGAATTACGAAGCCAAATAGGTTGTTTGTTGAGTAAAGTGATTCTGTTCCATTCTATTGATATGATTTTTTTTTCATCGATTGACAAAGATTTTTAATATATATTCAGTTACTGAAGATTTGAGAATAACAATTTAAGTAAATTTGTCATATAGCAAATAAGATACTAAGTTTCACATAATAAAAATCAATTTGTTTTAAGAAGAATTCATGTATATATATATATATATATATATATATATATATATATATATATATATATATATTATAGTTAATCTGATGCTTCTGTTTAGCTTCTTTAGTCGGGAGAAATCAGAATGTGACGGTTGAAAAAGTATTGTAAACATTTTATTAGTAAGAGATATCCGTTCACATAAATAGTTAACCATTTTATTATCTTCTTTGCTTAAAAAAATTTACATTTATGCTATACATTTTTAGTATATATATTTCTCTCTATATATTTTTCGTACCATATATGTATTTTCTTTTCCATCTCGTTAGTTACGATCTGTATCGTATAGCTTAAAACATTAAAACACTATGTACTATGTTATTAGCACTCACTATGCTTAAAACAATAAAATTTACATTCGAGGTGAAAACCACAAAGATTTTTGTGGAATTTCATTATATATATATATATATTGATAGATAGATAAATGTGTGGTAATGTTGTGTATACGTTCAGATATTCTATAAAAAAAAAGCCTTACTTAAAATTTTGCCATATTATAGATCTAACTTCAATGAGTAACTACCAGTTTTGATATAGAATTGTTAATTATAGTCTCAAGGGTGCGTATGAGTGCTGTTAGGTTAATTTCGTTTCGGGTAAAGCCAAAAGGAGAAACCTGTCTTTGTTCAAAGTAGGGTAGTTAGTGGCTGCTTAGTCAGTCCATCGAAAAGTACAATGGAATAGCTTTCGGGGGCTTCAATCAATAAGAACTATGCCGAATGTCATGACAGCATATTGGGACTACGACAAAACATTTGGGAAACAGGAAAACCAAACTCGCTGTGAGCAACAGGTGGTCATTATGTTATTATAAAAGATTAAAAGCAGGGCGAGAAAGACCATGACCGCAAGTGGTTGCTCTGTAGAATTAATTCTATAGATGTCAGTATTAACCCCTACAATTCGCAAGAAATTGCGTAAACAAAATATTCGGAACAGTATTTCTGATTACATTTCCTGTGAATGCAATTCTTCTCTCTTTTTCCAGAAACGGAACGTTTTACGCGTGGTGAATCTCTACAAAAACCCAGACTGTATTTACCCTAAAGTGAAGCATGAAGGGGTTCTGTAGTGGTTTGGGTTTTCATCTCATTGTTTGGCGTAAGTCTCTTTTGTCATCTTGTTTGGTCACATCATTAACATTGACTATGTCATTCTTTTAGCCAAAGCAGACTTTCTGCGACGCAGATATTGTTTTGATTTGGAGATGGCACACACTGAGAAGATAATTTTCCGATTCACCGTTGTCTAACTTTTAGTGCTGGTTTCAGGAGTAAAATTGTTTTAAATGAACCATTGTCATAACCTTCCCAATCACCAAACTCAAACATCATGGATTCCTTTTGAACTGTTTTGCAAGAAAGAGATCTTCTTTTCCTCGCCTGCATCACATTGGGAAGTTAAAGCGGTTTCTGGTAGAGGAGAGGCGTAGTATTTACACACGTTACTCACATATCTTCATTTCAAGCTGAATTTGAGTGACTTGAACTGCAAAAACTGATTTCACGCTATGTTAAACGCTTCATTTTGTATAAATTCTACATTACTTTTGAAAAACCTATGTATATGATGCATGTAAATATGTTTATGGTTCATATAACGCTAGATGTTAAAGGCCGTCCCACCCGAAGGTATTCGGCAGCGAACATTACTAGTCGCGGACAGTAATCCGCCAGGAGAGCACTTGGCCCATGACCGATCGAGTGCCGGTACTCCAGCTTTCGATCCAAGTCTGCAACCATATCTGCACAGACCAAAACATCCATAACACCCCGGTACGGTCTGAGCCTTGTCCGCAGACTGGCAACCGCCACCCTGCGGTCCACCCAGACTCGTCCCCGACGGAAGATTGGGCTACTTGCCTTTATTAAATTATAAATACAACTAATACAAAAATACAACTAGTACAAAATGCTAAATATTTTAACAAACTAATTAACCAATATTACAATCATATTTTAACTTAATTTACAATTACATTATGTAGACTTTGGTAATGAGTCCATAAATACTGTGTACATAATTTCCTTAATTCCAGATGTTGCTTTAGGGATTTTCAATAGTTGTTTAATTTCCAAATTTCTATAATTCTTTGGAAAACTTGTTGATCTAATATCTGTGAACTTACTACAATCATATATTATGTGTTCTATGTCCTGTTTATTATCATCATATTTACATGTGTCCGGTTTATTGAAAAATCTGTTTTGATATAATCCAAATGCCCCATGGCCTGTTTTTATTTGATTAAGTAGGAAGTCTGCTGATATTCTTTTTTCTGTTACGTTAGGGTATATTGCATGTAGTCTTCTTGTTTTAACTGAGGAATCCCATCTGTCTTGCCAGGCTTTCATTATATGTTGCTTTGCTATTGTTTTTAATTGCTGTTTTGAGTAAGGAACTATGTGTGATATGATAATTTCTTTAGTTGCCTGCTTCGCATACCAATCTGCTAGTTCATTTAATTCTATTCCTTTGTGTGCTTTAATCCAGTGAAAAGTAAATTTCGTGTTATTATAGTAAATCAGGTTCAATATTTCATTAATTGTCTTGTTGCCTCTCTTATGGTATTTTATGGTATCTAATACGGATCTGGAGTCTGAGTGAATATGGCATATATTTATATTGTATTTGATTGTATATCTTATTGCTATTAATATGGCTAAAGCTTCAGCTTCATAAACTGTGGCCTGGTCGTTTAGTCTTGTCTTGATTATTTCTATTATGGTATTGTCATGGCAAATTAATGTTGCTGCTCCTACCTTATTGTCTATTTACGAACCATCCGTAAATACATAAAAATCTTGCATAACTATGGTATTTGTCCAATATATTTCTTTCTTCTCCCATGGTGGGATTATTTGATTCTGACTTGTCCATGTATTGTCACTGTTAAATTCGATTTTACCTATTTTGACCTTTACTCTTTGTTTAGTAATTAGATAAATTTGTTTGATGGAATTCGCTATTAGGTCTATAGGTTGACAGCCTGTTAAAACTTGTAAAGCTTCTGTAGATACTGTACTATATGTTTTTGAAATTTTTAGTAAAGAGATTCTTTGAATTTGATTTAATTTCGTATTCATTTTTATTGTATTCTTATACCAAGCCGGTATTGCATATAATATCATCTTTTCTATAACTATTTTATATATGGTTTTGATAACTTGGGGTTTTAGACCCCATGTAGCTCTCGAAATTCTGTTTATTTTATTGGTAAAATTGTATACCTTTTCTTGCACTGCATTCAGATGTTCGCTCCAATTTAATCTGGTATCCATAGTTACTCCTAAGTATTTAATAATAGGTGTATACTTAATGTTTTTTCCCATGATCTGAATTGTTGGTCTTCTTGTAATTTCTTTCTTTATTGTGAATATTGTATAATTACACTTATTAATACTTAAGTTTAATTTATATTTATTTATCCATAATTCAATTTTTTGTATCGGCTTTTTAGATAGATTTGTAAACTTATAATAAGTTTTATCTTTTAACAGAACTATGATATCATCTGCATATGCCTGGATATAAACATTTTCCTCAAATTCTTCCATCAACAGTTCATTAACTATTAAGTTCCACAATATTGGTCCTAATGAGGAACCTTGAGGTACTCCTATATTATATTTGATTGATGTTCCTTCATGGTTTAAGTAGGTTCTATTCGATAAAAATGAATCTATCATTTTGTATAGGTTTTTATTTAATTTACACTTGTTCAAAATCTCTAATATATTTTTGCCCATGGCTAAATTAAATGCATTTTTGATGTCTAATGTTATTAAACATGTATATAGTTTTTGTTTCTTATTTTCGTTTATCTGAGATACTATTTCATAAATTGCATCATCAGTACTTCTTCCTTTTATAAATCCGAATTGTCTGCTACTGATAAAATTCCGTTGGTTAAGTTCATAAGTTAATCTATTTAAAATTATCTTATCTAAAATCTTACCGAAGACTGGTAACAGGCTGATAGGTCTATATGACTCTCTTAATGTTAAATCCTTACCATCTTTTGGTATTAGAATAATCTTGGCTTTTTTCCAAACTTTAGGAAAAGTATTATTTTTCCAACACTTATTTATAATACTACTAAACCATTTTTGGTTAGTGTAAAACAATTCTTTATATATATCAAGTTCTAAGTTATTATATCCTGGTGCCTTTCCTGTTTTCATTCACGAGATTATTTCTTCTATTTCCAATGTATTAATATCCTTATCTGAGGCTGATTCATATATCTGGTCTGTTTGTTCCTGTGTAACAAATGGAAAATTATACTCTAGAATTGCGTTGGTTGCTTCTTTTAGATCTTTCGTAATCTTTCCATCATCCAATTTTATCATATTGTTTAACATCTTCTTTGTATTGTCCTGTTTTATGGTTTTGTAATAATTACCAAATGCATTTTCATTGGTTATTGAACCCAAGTATTCTTTAAATGCCTTCTGCTTTGTATGTATAATATTTTTTCTATACATTGCTGCTTCTCTTTTATATATTGTCTTATATTCTTGCCTTGCACTTCCATCTTTTTCTTTTTGAAATCTTCTTCGTAGTGCTCTAATTTTGGATCTGTGTATCGTTAGATCTTTAGTCCACCAATAGTTACTTTTACTTTTACGGTTTCTACTCTTAAGTTTGCATTGGTTGCAAATTTCAACCAGTTTATTTTCTATTTTTTCAATTAGTTCATCGGTCTCTACTATTTCAATATCTTCTAGGTCTATTTCTTCAGTGAGTTTCTTTAACAGAGTTTTTAATGTGGTCCAGTTTAGTGTTTTACAATTCAGTCTTTGACTTAATTGAAATTTATATGTATTTATTTTTAAGTTAAAGACCATTATATTATGGTCACTAGCGGTAAAATCATCTTTTATCGTCCAGTCTGTTATAGTTTCTTTCTTTAAATTCTTTGTCATTAATAGATCTATCCAGCTGATCCCGAGGGTGCTGCTATAGGTTGGTTTACTGTCTGAATCATTTTCGAATATGAGTTCCTGTTTAAATGCAAAGTCTATTACTTTTTGACCTCTCAGTATTCCTGGACTCCATATAACTGATTTGGCGTTAAAATCTCCAAGTATTATCCATTTTTTATTTCTTCTTTGTATTATTACTGGTTCTAGCTGATTTAAAATAGATTCAATCTCTTGAGATGGTGGTATATATAATGAACAGACATTTAGTTTAAGTTCATTTATTTCTATTGTTATTATCACAATTTCTTTTTCTTCCAATATGGTTATTGATTTTAATCCTCTTTTAATTAATATTGCAGTTATCGGTTGAGATGTGTGTTATGGTTCATATAAATGGGTTATAACAGTTAAGAATTTATGGAAAGCTCAGACAACGAATAAAAAATTGAGCATTTAGCTTGTGAAAGTCTGCGCATTAACAAATGGGCAAACCCATACAAATATGTATTTCAATAATTTATTCGTACAGTATATAACATAAACATACTTATTACTTAAGGAATAACAAAATTATTCACTTTTTACAGACTTGAAAGTTTTTATCAGAAAATGAAGAATAAATTGGTTTCTTTGCCCTGAAAAGTTAATTTTTATATTTTATTAAAAACTAAAAATTCTTTCATATTCCAGACGATTAATATATATATACAGGGTGATCCAAAAGTCAGGACGAACTTTAAAAATGAATAATTCGAAAACGAATCACGATACAAAGATGCGGTTTGCACCAAACGGATAGAAAAGAAACCGGGTTTTGTGTGGCAATGAAAAAAAAATAGTTCTGTTGGCGACCAATAGATGGCGCTGTCGGATTTCTAATGCAGGTTTACGCAAAGCAACAAACGATATAAAAAGAAGCAACTAATGCTTCTTGGTAATGGTAGTCGAAGCTGGTATGCATCGAAATGCTATCCATAGTTGAGAAAGCCCTCTTAGTTAAACTGTTTTATAAGAATTTGGAAAGTGCCATTGCGAGCATATCGCTACATGAAGGGTATGCGAGATAGCAAAGGACCAATAACGTCTTCTGCATGGAACAAAATTGTGAAAAAATTTGAAGCTACAGGTTCTTTGGCGTCACGTCAAAGAAGTGGATGTCCCTCAACTGCAGCTGCTGTTGCCACGACAGTGGAGCAGACGGTGCAAGCCATGTTGGCGGTTGCTGCACATGGGGAGTGCAGTGCTTGAGAAGATTCGAGGCAGACAGGAGTGTCGTATGGAAGTGTCTGGAAAGCGCTGCGAGTAACTTTGCTACGGTATCCCTACAAGTTGCAACATAACCAAGAACTGAAACCTCCTGACTTCGACTCTCGCCGACATTTTGCGAATTTGGTCTTCAATAAGACGGAAGAGCAGCACGACTGGCTTCACACTGTGCTTTAGACAGATGAAGCACATTTCACACTCTCTGGTGCTGTTAACAACCACAATTGTCGAGTGTGGACCACAAAAAATCCACATGCATTTGTTGAGGTACCCATGCAACAGCCTAAAGTGACAGTCTGGTGTGGCTTCACTGCTGATTTCATAACTGGTCCATTTTTTTCGAGGAAGTCACACAGACAGGTTTCCAAACAGTTTCTGTCACCGGTAAGCGATATCTAGCACTGTTACAGAACAGCATTATTCCTGAACTGCAAGCGCGACAGGCACTCCAAACAGTCACCTTTATGCAAGGTGGAGCACCACCTCATATTGCTCTGCCTGTGCAACGCCTGCTACGCTCAACATTTCGGGAGGATCGCATTATCAGTCGCTACTTTAATCACGCATGGCCTCCAAGATCTCCCTATCTCACACCCTGTGATTTTTGGCTGTGGGGCTTCTTGAAGTCAAAAGTGTACAGCGACCAACCGGCATCACTAGCGGCACTGAAAGATACCATCCGCCAAAATGTGTCTGCCATAACGCAAGAAATGCTACTAAATGCTGTGAATGGTGTGGTGAATCGTATCACAGCTTTACTTCTGAATGATGGACATCACATTGAACATTTACTGTAGTAAGTACTAATTAACTCGAATTAATCTGACTTCATTAATCATTGTTTCATTTGTAAATCATATTTTGTTGCAATAAAACACTATAGCGCCATCTGTTGGTCGCCAACAGAACTATTTTTTTTCATTGCCACACAAAACCCGGTTTATTTTCCATTCGGTTGGTGCAAACCGCATCTTTGTATCGTGATTCGTTTTCGAATTATTCATTTTTAAAGTTCGTCCTGACTTTTGGATCACCCGGTATATATATATATATATATATATATATATATATATATATATATATATATATATATATATATATGTGTGTGTGTGTGTGTGTGTTATTTTATAGAATAACGAGGCAAGTCAGTTTTTAAGTACATAAAATAGTTGAATTCTAAAATTTAATTTAGTATTCAATAGAATAATGATTACTTGACCATTGAAGTATGAATACTACGACAATCGAAAGCTCTTTGAACCAGTTTCAGTTGCTTTCGGTCAGTTTTTCAGCTCATCTTATCTCTTTTATAATCACGTGTCTTTATTTTATTTCGTTGCTTTTAGTCTTAGAATTACAACGGTTTATTCTGTTGAACTAATGTTAGCAGCGTGAGCAATAATAAACTATGTGCTGCTTTTCCTTATATAATGTTTCTGTTTATCATTTGGAATACGGATAAAATGTGTTCTTCGAGATATATTGTAGCTTTTATAGGATCAATTATTTTATGCAATCACTTTGAAATTGTTTATTTCTCACTTTAGCGGTAGCATACACATATACACGATTAATAAGACTTATTCTTAAAATCATAAATTTTCGATTACACATAACTCAATTTATAGGATAGAATTTTTACAATTTAAACTTATTAAATTATAGTATTTATTAATTTACTTATATTAATTTATAATTTTAATTTTTACTTATTAATTTATTATTTAAGTTTCTAAAATTTCAGAGAATACAATAAGGAGAATTAACTGTTAGGTTTCTTTTTCTGTTTTTCATGGAAATTCATTCTTTCTCATCAATGTTTTTGTCAAGTTTATATTCGTTTTTTTCAAGACAATGTGTGTATGAGTGGAAATAGAATTTGTATTATTTTTCTACTACTCCATTATTTTTCTATTTTGATGAGGTATTTTCCATTTTTATCTCCAGATTCCCTTATATTTTATATTAGTTACATGGAAACGTTACTGAAAATGCTGTCCTATATTTTTTATTAGTATAATATATTGAAAAACCTAAACTATACGATAATGTATTTGGAAACATTTTAAGCACCAGACAATTTATTGGATGGAAAATACGATTTAATAACCGAATAATTTTATATATTACTCTCGCGTGTGAGTAATTAAAAATTATCAATTTCACCTGGCTAGAGGAAAGTAATAAGCCATAATATTTTAATATTTCAACTCACCGCAAAAACACACAATGACAAGATATAAACTTAATCAGCATTGATTCATTTGGATGCGTTTAACATTTAAATATGTAATGAGAAATAAGTGCAGCAAATATATGAAGTTCTCATTAGATAATTATCTCAACTGAGAATCATAGTGCTAAGTCAACAAAATCAAATTATATTTTTCCTAAAATCCCGTATCTCTCCATTAGTGTGAAAATTTGAACAGATTAACGTTTTTATCAAATTTGTTATTTAATTTTTGATCAAAACTGTAAATCAGCTTGCATTACAGCTTTGATTGAAAACACAGGAAATGCTTCTCAACAATTATTTAAGTGTGATGACTTTCATAGAATCAGTAAATCAATGAAATGCTATCTTGCTAATAGAAGCGTGCATAATCATTATGATAAACATTGTCTTCTAATTGAACATCTTCTTAAGAATGAAGATTCTGAAACATATTAGGTTGGCGAATGTTTTTTTTATCAAAGATTTTATTTAAACAAAAATAAATAGTAATAAATTAATCAGTTATACATTTGCCTTAGCTGTTTACGGCCTCCTCCCTCCTCCCAACAATTTGTCAATGTCATTCAGCCTAAAATCTTCTTGTTTGCTATTTGGAGAGCGACTTTGACAATTTGTGCTACTTGGGGCCTAGCAATGTCATGATGGAGTATGGTTTGACTTCATTAACGAGGTCTTTTCAGTCGAATAGCCTCTTTCACATGGTGTAGCTGGGCTCTGTAGAGCTCCTTGTTGATCGTGGTATTCTTTTCGAGCATTTCCTAGCTCCCCCCCCCCAAACACCATTTTTTAAAATATTTTTTCCATTCTTGAGTTTTTTTAAAACATTTCTGTGCCGTAGACTCATATAGGACACCTTTTCTATACATGTTACAAATATCCGAGACTGTTTCAGCAGTTTTTTATCCTCGATGAAAAACGAAGAAGAGCAGGTCTCGAAAATGTTGCTTTCTACCTCCTGCTCATTAAATTTCTAAGACCTGAAAATAATAAAAAAATTTTACTTCTCCAAAGAACGATTATCTCAGTTTGATGCAACATAAAAAAGTTCTATCAAATGAATACTATACACTTTGTCAAATAGCAAAAAAATAGCGGTAAAACAAAAGAAAACATAAAAACGCTGCAAACTTATTGCCCAACCTAATATTTCTGATCTTGAACAATAAACGGATCTGAGGAAAGTGATTATATATAAATGAGAAATACTTGAGCAAAATCGTTAGTAAATAATACTCATCAAAACAACTGTTATTCAAATAAAATCTGAGTGACTCAAAATCTGGATATCGCACATCAACATTGATCCTTGCCAACTCAACTCATTTGCAAAACGTTGAGAAGAATTTAGTTACCGGTTTTATAACAGCCCCCATATGCAAATTGTATCTGGATCAAGAGAGAAGGTGGATTAAATGCTCAAACATTATAGTTGGAAAATTTTCCAACAGGAAAGAAATGTGTTACTACAAAACACAATGCATGGCCATCATTCAGTTCAAACTCAACATTTCATCTTGATTTGATTGAACACAAATATTTATGAAACATTTGCATCTCATTTGACACTTCAACATGATAATACTAACTGAATGGCTTGAAAACACCTGTGTGTTTAAATAGTTCGTAGGTTCGATTCTCAGGTTGGGGTATACGGTTTAACTGGAAGAAATTACATTTATTCGTCAAATTTAAATAGTTCTTATCAATTTTAAATTGTACATCCCAATTGTAATAACCTTCCTGAGTAAATTGTGACTAGAGCATAAAAACATAAAACCTCTGACTTTAATATTTTTATGTTACAAGAGTTGAGTTTTCAGAAATCTCGCAGCCTCATTTGACCACAATAAATGATGGATAAATGCATAATTTCAAGAAAAAGATGAATATAACTTCGAACATTGGTAGTATATTGTAGTTCCCAATGTTGATAATTAAATACTGTTTTATTATGTGTCGTGAACTGGCTAAGGCAGCCTGTAAAATGAAATCGTTAGTTTCGTATTCTGAAAGTAGCGGGTTCAATACCTGGCTCTGCTGAGAGGGCTTATTCACATATTAAATTTTTCAAATTCTAATTGTTTAGGTGTGATGCGGTAAGCATGGTGCTAAATCACTTGCTGTCTTTATCACTTGAACGTGTTACAAAATTAAGGATGTTTGGCTGCATTTAGTTCCAATAGTCAACAGACAATCGGAAATTTATGGTAGTGACCCAACATTTCAATACTTCCAGGAGTTGCGCTGGTCTGCTTGGGAACAGAATCGTTTTCATTATCAGAAGGTAGAACGATTTATTATCGATCTACCGTAGATTCTTCGCTCGCACTAATGTAGACTGAGGAATGCAATCACAATGTCGTCCATGAGGAATGATACTTCTGAGGATAGCAGATCAAATCTTAGGGTCTACTACTTGGTCTCTTCTTTTTGACTATGAAGACTCAACAATCTCCTGCTGTTACGAGTGATTGAATCAAAACGTAAAATTTCTTTCATAAATTTCTACTGTGTTTTTATTTGGTACTATGCAACAAATCAAAAATAGTCACCATATGACCAAATAATGAAAAATAATTTTTATGTAAATATCGATATTTTTACTACATATAAGTACCTACTAAAAATTTCATTTATTCAAAAGCAGAAGAGCATCGCTTAGGTAAATGTTATTGTTTCGATTCCTTCGGTGGTAATTTTCTCTGAATATATTTCAAAGCGTAATAAATGCGTATCAAAAGCAAATTTGAATAAAGTATCATTTTTACACTTGCATTTTAAATAAACCAACATCGTATCCCATTAAATATAAGTTGATAGCGCTGAAAATTTTTATTCTAAGTATCTCAAATGTAAAGTGTTTCATTTCTGAAACACATTAAGAAAACAGAAACGAGTTTCATACCTATTATGGAAAAACCCGAGCAGTATCTTACAAAATGAGCACTTTGCATTTTTTCCGCCAGAGATTATAATTTAGAAATCAAAGCACACAGATAAAATTGAGTAAAAAATCGCCAAAATAACTTTTCCCTCTTTTTGTGTAGGCACGGACCGCCTTTGGCGATGGCATGAAACTAAAAGATCGATTTAAAATTCACGAGCAAAATCCGAAACATTTAAAAAAAATATTCTAGAACTTTTTGTGTCCATTACAGGTTTTTCTTTCCTTTTCGGTATTTTTATGGATATTTTTTTCTTTTTATTAAAAGGAAGATGAAAACTGTAAAGACTTATTTACTACTTCCTTTTCTTTAGTTGAAATGTTAAGTAAATTCTTTTTCACCGTTTTCGAGATATTTGTGATTTTTTTAGGGACTTTAAAAGAACTTATCAGATAAAGTGCTTCTTAGTGATAATGCACAACAACATTTATTACGTTTATTTCATTCGTTTCTTAAACTAAATGTCAAAAATAAATATCTTTTAATTCTGATACTTTTCTAAGTATTCCATTTGAAATTCATGAAGTTTGAATTCGTGAAAAATTTACATATGAAGTTCTTAATAATAAAGACGAATTTTTATTCTTACGGATATATTAAATTTTATCACTTTAAAATATAATCAAAATAATTCAAACTGTCAAGTTTATTTACAATATAAATGAATATAATTTAAAACTTTAAATTTTAACACCATAAATTCTAATTTAATACATTCACCTTAACACATTAAAAATAAATAAATATTAATTTGGTGCCATAAGTTAATCTGTGGTTAGTATTTAAAACGAAATTAAAACCAAATGGATAAAAAATTTACTGTTTAAGCAGAAACACTCAAACAAATGGAAGTAAAATTTACATATTTGAAATTCTTAAATGTTGTACATAACATAAAAATACGCATTGCAAAAAGATAACTCACGAATCATTAAAAATGGTATTATCGCATTTATCTTATGAATTACAATTTTTATGATATAGTAAAAAGTGGAAAAAACGCAAAACGGAAGAAATCTAAAACGGAAAACAATATTAGTTTGTGTAAAAGAAACTGATTACGTTAATTTTGATATCTTTCCGCGTTAAATTACAAAAGTCCACGAAGTTAACTTGCATTAACACACACATATATTAAAAATTTGGACTTTTTCATTTCGCAGGCGCAAATCTCGCCAAGCGCCAATCAAGTCACCAATTGGCGACAACACACAGTATACACATAAAAATTTTGAATAATGTTGACAACACACAGTATACACAAAAAAATGTTAATAAATGTTAGCTATAAAATTTTTTTACTTTGGAGGCATAAGCATTTTAACATCATTTAAAAATTTTTTAAGGATCTTTCAGATTTTTTTTTTAATATGGATTATCTTTATTTTTTTATGTGAATTTGTTACGATTATTATTTTTTTAAGCTATATTTTTAAAATCCGATTTTTTCAAGGGAGATTTTATGAAATTATTAAATTTGTATATATAGCAAATTAGCATAAAATTATGAAATGTGAAAAATAGAGTTGAAAAAAGTTGTTGATAGTAAAAGGCTATATCATGTTTTGGAAACGTAGCAGTAAAAGGTTACCAGCGGAGATATTCCCTCTAACGCCGGTTGTATCATTTTTGGCGACTTTATCACCTGTGCTGGCGAAATGGAAAAGTAACTAAAACTATATCTCAAATTATACGAGTAATTCTTTAACATTTTACTTCAAATTCACTTTTAAATTTTTGCTATGAATATGTGTTTATATCTGGTTATATTAATGAAAAAAGTTTTATTACTTTCTTTTTAAAAATTAATATCTGATAAATTAAAAAGAAAGAAACGAAAATAAATGTTTTTAGTTTCTTTTCTAATTTCCTTTAGATTCGAAGTATTTTCGGATTCATTGTTTTTAATGTTGGCTTATAGGATATATTACCTTATTCTCAATACGTTACACCATGCACTGCATAGCCAAAACATTACGAACGCATCTATAATATAGCATTAAATGTTAAATGTTTACAATAGAGTACCTCTTAATTTTTTGGCTATTTTTGATACCAAGACCTCACTAACGGGATGGCCACTGCTGCTACCCTAAAGTTACATATAGATAGGGTTACCAGAAGTTAAATGTTATCCCTAAGATTTAATGACAAATGTTTCATTTAACCACAAGGGATACCCAATTCTACACCGAACCCATAAATCTTACGTGGAGGTCACGGAAAGTATGTGAACCAGTGGGAGTGATATGTAAATTACCCAAAAAAAACTGAAGCATCATTCCTGTGATTACGTGTCTATTTTATGGAAAAGGCTGCTGATTTAAAAGAATACACAATGTGATGTTCCAAAAAACTCGGGATGATATCTTCAAAACCTTATAGTCCATGAACCATACGAGTTCTGCGGTTGTGATTATCTGTATTAAGTTGAAGAATGACGATCAGATGAATAGCAGACATATAAAGTATAGTCTGTACAGCCCATCTACTATATGAGTGCTGTCTTTGTGATTACTTGTGCTAAGTTTATAAATGACGGTCAGAAGAATAGCAGGCATATGCCGTTTAATCCGTATAGTCCATCAACTATACATACATACATACATAACTGTGTGGGGAGACCCCGGACTGTACCTTTAGGTTAACGGGTGCCGTCTCCCCAACACCTAGTATGCTCCACACCTCTACGAGGTCCGTGAGGGCGCCACCATCGTGGCATTTAACAAGGCAAAGAAATTGTGCTTACAAATTAGTAGCAAGAAGTTACAAAACATTTTAAGGGGCTTTAAGCCCTGTTGAACATCAGGCAATAGCATTCAATATTTTCTCTGAGTTTAAAATAAAATAAAACATGACATATACAACAAACAATGGAGAAACAATTTTCAATCAATGAAAAGACAGTTAACAATTTCTAGGGTAATTATGGCAATAAAAACATTATATACATTGAAAGCAAGATTATAAATAGTATAAACACTTAATTATGAAAAGGAAAAAAAATGGCATGATATGAAAGTTGATAACTATATACAGGCAGGCAGCTTATACAAGTTTAATAAGCACCTTAGCTTTTAAAAGCATTTTTTTAATAATTTTTAAATAATTCCAAATAAATTATTTAAAAAGTTTCTAAGGTACTAAAAGGGAATAGGATTCAAAAAAGTTTTTAAGGTTCAAAAGCGGGCTCATAATGTTCGAAAAGTCCAAACAATTCGGGACATACAGTTCATAAATTTCATTAAGCTCATATAAAAAATTTAGACACAATTATTAATTGTGGAAGAAACTTAACTAAGAATAGTTTTCTGATTCGTCTGTAGAATCTTCTATATCGTCTGTGGAATCGTGGCCTAAATCCTGACAAAGTTCTAATCCTCGTTTGTTGAGATGAATCATTAGCTTTGTGAGGAGTAATCTGCGGTGACGATCTTTCAAGCAAAATTTCAGGAACTCTATGTTGGTCTGTTGGGAGTTCTTCTTTAGGTGGTAATTCTCAGTCTCTGGGCACTCTAGGACATAGTGGAAAGGATCTCCTTGGGCTCCACAGATACAGGTAGATGAAACTGCCTTTCCGAATCTTTGGAAGTACTGTGGAAATGGACCGTGAAATGTTAGCAGCTGGTTGAGGTATGGATTATCATACGTTAGCTTGCTAGAGACTTCTGAGAGTAGATGTTTAGTTATTCGACCTGTTGTTGCACTGTCCCACAGAGACTGCCATTTTTGAAGTGTGAAATGCTTCAGTTGTTTGATAAGTGAAGATCTTGGGTATGGAATCACTAATGCTTTGGATTCATCAATTTTTGTGGCTTCCTTTGCAGCGATGTCTGCGCACTCATTTCCAACATCACCTTGATGCGCTTTAATCCAGCTTAGATTGATGTGAGAAGTTGCAGCTGCTAGTTTTTCCTGTATGGCATGTATTATTGGTGATGTGTGAAGTGGGTTAAGTAACGCATGCAAAGTTGATGAGCTATCAGACCAAATGGTTACAGATCTGAGGCCTTGTGCATCAATGATGTTGATAGCTTCAAAAATGGCTATGGCCTCTGCTTGAAAGACTGAGTTCTTATTCCTCAGCTTAATTTTGTGTTCTTGAAGTTGTTTGCCTTTATGATAAATTATTAGGGCTGCACCTGTTTTACCGTCAATATGTGATCCATCCGTATAGATATTGTAAGGTGTGATCAATTGGATTTGACCTTTTGCTGGCGAGGAGGGTTTGGAGGGCAGATTGTGGATGTGTATCCCCTTAAGTCTTAACGATGGATGGACACAGTCTTTATGTACAGGATATTCATAGTCAGACGCACTGAGGGTTTGGTCTCCCAGCACAGTAGTTTCCTGCAGTTGCAGTACCCTAGTTTTGTGCGCTAGCTGGATGCAAGTAAGATGAAGTGGTGGCAGGCCTGCCAGTGTGTTGAGGGCAATTGTGGACGTGGTTCTGAAGCTTCTCGTGATTAATAATGTAAAGTAGCGTTGTAGGCTGTCTAATTGCCGCTGCTTCCTAACCGTCATGGGTAGAATCCACAAGGATGAGCCATAAGTAACCATTTTCTCCATGACAGAAAGATAAATTGCTTTAGTAATTTTACTTTTAATGCCCCAATCTCTTGCGATCATGGAGCGGAAACGCTGAACTATTGGTATCATCTTTGTCTTTAACTGCCTGATATGTTGTAGGAAGGACATTTTGCAATCTATTGTTACTCCGAGATATTTTAGTGTTTTAGTATGCTTTAGGCTATTATTTTCTAAGGTTATTCTGGGATTTGATTTTAAATGTTTTCTTTTCTGGTGCAGAATAAGGATTTGCGATTTAGGATGAGAAATTGTGAGCTTTAAGATTCTACAGTAATTTGAAAAATGTTGCAAAGATTCATTACAATGTGATTGCAGAGACGCTTTTGTATTACCTTCAACTACTAATAATGTGTCGTCGGCAAAGGCAATTACTTTAGTATGTTCTGGCCAGGATGAAGTTAATAATTCGTTAAAGAAGATGTTCCACAGGATGGGGCCGCCAACAGATCCCTGTGGGCATCCCCTGGTGTGGGGAATCGTGACGCACCCTCCATCATGAACCGTAGTGAGCGATCTGTCTTCCAAAAAGCTGAAGATCAAGGATGTTATATTACTTGGACATCTAGTTTGTAGCAGTGCTTGACGCAGCCCTGGCCACCAAAGTGAGTCAAAAGCCTGCTGGATATCCAGCGCAATGAGTGCTACGTAGTTCTGCTTATGGTGTGATTCGTCAATTAGGTTTCTAAGTTTTTGGAAGGCGTGTTCTGTCGAGCTGTTGCTTCGAAATCCGTATTGGTGATTACTAAGGAATTTTGTTTTATGCAAGTGATGCTTGAGCCTTCCTATGGTCAATCTCTCCAAAACCTTCCCAAGGGCTGATAATAAGCAGATTGGCCGATAGGAGGTCGGGAGACTAGGGTTTTTATTCTTCTTAAGAAAATAAATAACCTGGCCCTGTTTGAATGGTTTGGGGAAAGTCTTAAGCGTAAGGCAAAGATTAAAATATTGCAGGAGGAAAGTTGCATTTGCTCGAAAGAGCAGCTTGACAATCACATTGTCTATCCCATCTAGGCCGGGAGCTTTTGAATTGACAAGATTCTTGATAATAAACTTTAGTTCATTGAATGCAAAGGGTGGGTCCATTATGGTTGTGGGATTTAGGGATAGACTTCTAATTCTGCGGTGGTGTTGATTGTCAGTTGCAATGTCATCTGCTGGAAAGGTAGCTTTCAAAAGGTCCTGAAGTATGGTGGTGGTAGTCTGAGTAGTATTGGTTGTAGTCGTGAGAGTCTGAAACTGTGTGGGCTGGAAAGTTTTGTTGGTAACAATTCGTTTAATAATACCATGTTCTTTATTGTTCGTTGTGCAGAACCGTGACCAGCTCTGCAATTTTGCTTCTAAAATTGATCTTTTATAGATGGCCAGATGTTGCTTATACTTAAGATGTAGCTGATCTCTAATGGCTGGTGTAGGTGCATTTTTCATTAATCTTCGCATAGCCCTTGTTTTTTGCTTTTGACTCCTCAGGCTGGTTGTCCACCAAGACAGGTTCGTTTTCTGAACTGGATTTCGGATACTGAAGACCTCTTCTGACGTTGATTTTATAACATCCAGGAGTTGGATAGTTATTTGTTCTAGTTCGTTGGGTGTATTGACACGTTGAAGTTCTATTTTAAGTTGATTCAGCTTGGGCTTGATTTTTTGAATAAACTTGTGTTGACCTTTGTAGGTTTTGTAACGTCTATTAAAAGTGATGATAGATTTCGAAGAGATGCGAAATGTTATGTATTTATGGTCAGAGCATGTAACATCGTCAGTCACTGCCCACTGATCTATTAGGCTGGAGGCAAAATCGTTAACTATGGTCAAGTCTGGCCATCCGATTCCAACAGGGCCTTCGAATGTTGGTGGGCAGCCCTGGTCGTTAGCGATAGAGAGATGGTGCTGTGGAATGAAGTCTTCTAAGAGGAGTCCTCTATGGTCATTAGAAGTGTAGCCCCACAGTATGTTATGCGCATTAAAGTCTCCTCCAATAATTATTGGCATTCCCGGATAGCTTACTAAGATGTTATGTAACTGGTGAAGAGCAGTTTCAATCCTTTCATAGGGTGAGGCATACAGGCTGGCAAGAAGTAAAGGACGTGGTTGCAGATTCAGCTGAATCACAACAAGATCTCTTGTTGATTGAATAATTGTGGGATTAAAGGGTGCATTGACAATGATGGCCGCTCGTGGGTTGTCCGGCCCCATTGCATGAAAAACTTTCCATCTAAGAGGAATTCCCCTGATGCTTCCTTTCAATGCATATGGTTCTTGTATAAAACTAATATCGATGTTGTTGGTGGCTATGTATTGTGAAAATTGGGCAATTGCCGATCTGCTGCGTTGTAAGTTAGCTTGGAGACAAGTTATATTGTTGCAGGTTAAATTAGTTAAATTTTTATCAGTTGGGTGCTGAACAATTGGTATAGATGGTGCACTGTTTAAGTTGTGATTACTGGTAATTGAGGTATCGTTGCTGTTATGAGTGGGCATTTTAGTTTCAATAATTGGCTGATCAGTTATTTATCGATTAGTGGAGCTACGGTAAGTAGTTTGCTTGTAGTTTGTTCTTTTTGGTTTTTCTAGCTGTTCGTTGGTAAAGTTGTTATATGATGGGCAGTTGAAATCATATGCGGGGTGATTAGTAGGGTACTGACATCCTTTTTTATTATTCTCAAAACAGTTAATGCAAAAGGATTTAAATTCGGTGCATTCATCTGTCATGTGTTCACCTCCGCATTTTCCACAATACTTGGCATTCCTGCAGTTGGTAGTTGTGTGGTGGAAAGACTGGCAGTTTTGGCATCTACGTACTGTCAAAAAGCGGTCGATTCTGAATCTTCCCAAACCTAGGAAAATGAAGCGATTTTTGAGGAGCTTTAGCCCTAATGGTTTTGGTAGTTCAAAGATCCAGTTCCACAAGTTGAATTTACTTAGAGTTTTCCTAGTTTGGAGAATCCTAATATCCTGTGAATTTTTCAGACTTAAGTCTTCCTGAATCGCGTTGAGGATTGATTCATCAGTGGTGGTTTCTGGAGTGTTAAGAAGAATTACCCGTATTTTTGGTATTTCCTTTGGGACCGCCGTAATTTTTTTATTGTTAAGAATTGTTGATAGCTGTGTTATGTCCTTATGGTTCCTGCATTGGATTTCGACATGGGTTTTTCTCATGTAAATACCTTTAGGTCGGACATCACTTTCAATTTGTCGTAGTGTTTGTCCGATATTGTCTGCTGGATCTCTTTTTATTATTAGGCAGGGCTGAGATTTTACCGCTTCACTATAAGTTTTTGGATTCTGCTGATTTGGTTCCAGGTTCTTCCTTAGAGGTTGTAGAGTGGACTTTTGAAGTTTGTTGTCTAAGGATTTGATAGCATTTGCTAATTCAGGTATGTTTTTTTCCTTTAGTTCCTTTAAATTTTGCAGGAGCTCTTTCGATGTTGGGTCAATGTTTTCGACGATGGGTGTTGGTTGAGGAGTTGCGAATTTAAATTCCTCTTGTAGGTTTTTAATGAGAGTGAGGGCTTTATCGCGATTCTTAGTCGGGAAAATGAATCTGCCCTTATTTTTTGATTCGATGATTTTCTTTAGGGATTGCAACATTGCGAATGGTGTTGCATCTTTAACTTTTTGTTTTTTCCTTCTTTTTTCAATTTGTGATGTTGACTTTACTACCACTGGGTGCAAAATAACCTCTTCACTATGAGAGTTAAGATTATCAATAGTGCCAAGGTCTGAATCTAAACCATTTAAGTCCAGGTTTCCTGGATCCTTTGTGTAGGTATGTTTCATGGGTGAAATCAATTCGGACATTAAAATTTGCGTGTTCAATTCGGAAAATGCTGAAAGCTGATTAAACCAATAGGTTTATTGTTAAGAAAAATAATAATAAGTAATAATGACAATATACTATTGATGAAAAAAAATCACTACAATTGTAAAGGCTGACAATAGATACAGCGGAAGTGACCCAGATGCCATGATCACTCCGTCCCGTGCATCAACCCGCACATCCGATGTACAGACTAAATGAGTCAAATTCCTGTGATTTAATGTAATAAAAAAAAGTGTAAGTAAAATAATAATAAAAAGAAAAACTATAAAAACAGACAGCGTCATGAAGGAAACCCCATGTGACGATTTCAGTAGAAAGTTCCATCAGTGTAACTCTACTGATGGTGTTGTGTTAAAAAAATTTAATAGACATTGATTATTAATCAAGGCAAAAAAAAAAAAAAGTTATAAAGATTAAACCTGAATCGATACAAGGGAGTCCGTCAGATAAGCATATCGCTGAAAATCGCATGTCTGTATTTTAATTTGGGCTAACCTATTTGTTAATTATTTGATTATCATTCTTTATTTTAAATGGTAAGAAATAATAACATAAACAACCAAGTCAATGAGACATGGGCCAATTAGAATTGCTCTACAATTTGGATAAAAATCCACACTTGTGATCCCAGAATCTTCTCCTCACCATGTACTGCGATTCCACTTAGAGGTTGTAGTTTTAATTAAAAATAAATTTTAGAAAATATAATTAATGGTTTGAATTGTAAATTAATTCCCAATTCCATTAAAATAAACTACTCATAACTATTAGATGGAAAATAAAAACAAACAAATAAAAATTAAAGAAAGTATTATGGTATTTAACTACTGGAAAATTCAAATTTAAGTGAATTAAATATATTCTTTAGGTGAAATTAAAGTTGACATTATTTGAATTATATGGAAGTAATTAAGATTATTATATTTATAATAAATGAAAAGTTCAGCAAAACAAATAGCAGACCTAACTTAATAGGAAAAATGTCAGGGTATAAAATATCATGCCTTTGTAAAAAACAATTATAAAATATTAAACATTAACTTATTTACAAGATATTTAATATAGATTAATTTATTTTACAAGTAGTTATAATTGTCAAATTAACATTGAAAAATAATTATTACACATATATAAAAATTATAAAAAAAATAATAAATAAATAAAATAAAAATAATTAAAGCGTTAAAAGTTAAAGTTAAAAAAGTTCAATTAATAATCATAAATTATTATAAAATCTCAAAATTAAAATTAACGTTAAAATAAACAAAAATAAATTAACAAAATTAATAAAATAAAAAGTTGCATAAAAAAATATAAAATAAAAAACTTAAAAATAAAGAAAGTAAAAGAGAAATTTAGTTCTTTCAGATAACATAATAACACAATAACAATTGAATAAAAAAAAATGAGTCATTTAGTTAGACATCCTTAAAAGAGGCAGACTAGAACGTGAAAAAGTTGTAGTCCAAATGTACGGGAGAAAGAGAAAAAAAATATTTAAATCTAGAACTGGATTGAAAAAAAAAAAAAAAAAAAAAAAAAAACATTTTTTTTTTTTAGTTCCTATACCTAAGCATAGATGCTAAAGCTGAAAAGAACAAGTCCACAGAAAGAGAAATGGAAAATCTTAAGACATGGATATGGGCTTATCTTGCAACGTGAGAAAGATAAAGTTCAAAAAAATGGACTAAGAGTAAAAAAAAAAAAAATAAATAAATCAATAATATTTAAAATATATATATATATATATATCTATATATATATACTTACTAAGTGGGAATATTAGAAGCATATTTAGAAATAAAGAATTTAGGACTTTGTTCCATGTAGCTGTTACAATTAGGAACCGAGAAAACAGCTGATTAATATTAAAATTAATTAAGCGCAGGAAATTCGATGCGCAAAGTGTTAAGATGAAAAGGAACAGGGGTACAAAACAGGGAGCAAAAAGCAGAATTTTGAAGGAAAGGGGAGAAAAAAAAAAAAAAGACTACAGTATAAATACATCTACATAGGGGAAAAATGAAGAAACACGAGGAGAAAATACGAGAAGAAATATAATTTCTTAATGCACTAATTAGACCATATCTCATTAACTGTTGATTGGAGACATATATTACACACTTAAGAATAGTCACAGAAATCCGCTCCGAATAGACAAAAAAAGATTGGAGTGGATTGATTTAAAAATTAAAAAGTTACGGTTGTTTTAAGGTAAGAATTGCAATCAAAATATTCAAAAATACAAAATAATGGAATAGAAATAAAATATTTACAAAATTATAGGAAAAGAACTATTGATTTTACTATTATAAATTATATATTTTTGGAAACGTAATAATATCCTCTCCAATTTGAGAAAAATTCTAGAAAGATAGGACAATTAGAGCCGAAGTCATTAAGGAATAATTAAAAAGGTGGAAAAAAATTTGCGAAAAACTGACGAAAAACATGGATTTTATGTATTTATTAAAAGGTCAATAACTTCGGTTCCAGTTATCCCATCAACACAGTCTATACATCAAAACGCACGAAATCAATGCACGGAACGTAATAATACGACATCTGGGCACTTACCTTGGTTTTAGCCGCTCATCATGATGTTAATTAATCCAAAGGAACAATGATTGATAAGAAAATTTTTGAAGTATACAAAATAAGTTGTTGGAAAAGCAAATTTCTACTTTTCGAAATGCCACACAATTCACACCAATTGTACTTGGGATAAATATCTTCAGAGCTACAGTGATAACTAGATAAACTAATTAATTGCAAACTTCTAATTAGTCGCGAAAGCCAAATCACGAAACTCCGTTGCTGGGGGTGTACGAATGGTTGCTATGCGGGCTGAGGCAGCGAGACAAACGAAGAAACACGTCCGCTCGGTACAAGAGCTGGAAGCAAAAGTAGTGCTATCTTTGCGATTATCTATCTTAAGTTGGTGAATGACAGTCAGACGAGTAGCAGACATATACCGTACAGTGCGTGCGGTCCAACAAATATATGAGTGCTGTCTTTGTGATTACTTGTGCTAAGTTTATAAATGACGGTCAGAAGAATAGCAGGCATATGCCGTATAATCCGTATAGTCCATCAACTATAGTAGTGCTATCTTTGCGATTATCTATCTTAAGTTGGTGAATGACAGTCAGACGAGTAGCAGACATATACCGTACAGTGCGTGCGGTCCAACAAATATATGAGTGCTGTCTTTGTGATTACTTGTGCTAAGTTGATTAATGACCGTTTGACGAATAGCAGACATATACCACATAATCCGTATAGTCCATCAACTATACTAGTGCTATCTTTGTGATTGCCAGTGTTAAGTTTATCAATGACAGCGAGATGAATAGTAGATACATACCCTATAGACTGTATAATACATTAACTGCACGAGTGCTGTCTTTGTGATTATTTGTGTTTATAAATGGTCAGGAGAATAGCAGGCATATGCCGTATAATCCGTATAGTGCATCAAATATACGAGTGTTTTCTGTGTGATTACCTGTGTTAAGTTGAGAAATGAAGGTTAGACAAATGGCAAACATTAACCGTAACTTCTAGTCATGACAAAGATACGTCCCGATGGCCGCATCTGCCCCCCGGGCCGTATCGATAAGGCCACTGATCGCAATGTGTCGCAGAAAAAATAATCATGTTTTTTAGAGCATTTAGACTTCACTCGATTCCTCTACGGAAGTGTTAAAGATGCGCACACTGCATTTAAAAGTAATTTCAAGGGCAGCGCATGCAAAGACAGTCGAAAGAGATAGACCGTAACGCCATCTCTTAACAACCAGTGGAAATACCTTATTATTCTTTTTGACAACATTAGAATCTTCCACGTGCTTCCAGTCTAGACTGGAACCTTTTTATCGATATAAAAGGAGTGTGTTGGCCCGACGTGTATCAGTAGAGTCGAGAAATCGAAGCGATACGGTCGGAGAAGGATTTAACTTGTAATTTTGTGTGAAGTCCAGTGATGGTGAAGGTATTGTGCACTTGTTTGTGTCGTGCGATATCCATAATTGTTGAGTCGAGTTCCATAATTGTAACGATTTTGGCGTAGTGCCACAAAACGTAAAGTTGATAGTCAGTGCAGGAGTTTTTCAGTCTAAATAGGAAACTGCATATTTTCTCATAGAATGGAAAAGTAAACCACTGTGTTTGATTGAATAACTTGTAAAGACACTGTGATACGAATCATAAAGGAAAAATTCTTGTTACACTGAAAAAAATAAGAATGGACATATTGTCATCTTTAAAATCTAAACTTAAAGGTCAACAATCAATGTTTACTAAAGCTAATACTGAGAGCGAAGATGCCCTGAAATTAAGTTTTATTATTGCGTTAGAAATCGCGAAAAGATCAAAACCTTTCACTGATGGTGATTTTATTAAAGACTGTATGTTGAAAGTTGCCAATGTTTCATTTTCATTTCAAGAATCAATAATTCAAAATAGTTCGCTGTCAATAAACACTGTTGCTTCAAGAATAAAGGATTTATCTCAAAATTTGTTTCCTTTAACTGAATGAGAAAATTTAGAAATTTACAAACTTTTCACTGGCTATTGACGTGAGCACTGAATCTGTTGATATAGTTCAATTTGCTGTTTTTATACGAAGTATTAACAGTCACTTTGAAATAACTGAAGAGCTATTAAAGTGTGTTATGACAGGTGAAACTACAACAAATGATATTAATTCAGCAATTGAGCATTTGATAGCAACATATGAACTCGACTGGAATATACTTAGCAACACAACTACGGATGGCACTCCTGCCATGACTGGCAAACATTCGGGCGTTCTTACTACATTAAAAACAGAAAACATCAGGGAATTTTGTGGGATTTCACTGTATAATTTATCAGCAATCATTTAAATATGGACCATGTCATGCAACTTATAGCTAAAATAGTAAATTTTATAAAGAGCAGAGAACTAAATTACGACAGTTTGGGCAATTCTTACAAAATTTGGACGAAACGTTTTCTAATGTCCTTTATTTCACCGAAGTTCGTTGGTTCAGTTGAAGAGTAGTTAAAAAAAATTTTTTTTTGCATGAAGTGATTCTATTCAAGCTTTCATATTAGAAAAGGGCAACCCAATTGATTATGACAATGACTGGTAGGTTGATTGTGTCTTTTTGGTAGATTTGAATAAACACTTGACTGATCTGAATGTAAAATTACGGGGTAAAAATCTGATTGTCACTCAGATGTATTCAAGCCTCTGAAACAAAGTTGAGGCTGTGGGATAATCAGGTAAAAAAATCAAACTTTGGATCCTTATATAAAATCATTTGGCATAGTTTAAAAATTGGATCAATATTCACAACTTCTGAAAAAGTTTGATCACGGAATTCAACAATCGTTTTGAAGTCTTCCACAAAATGAATGAAATGGAATTCCTTACTTTCAAAAATCCATTCAATTTTTAACAACCGTATATTATATACTATACAATTAAATAAATAAAATGTTATAATAATTCAGTACAATTTTTTTTATTTGAATCTGGCCCGACTCCACATTCTAAATTTAATATATAACCCTCTGTGAAATTGAGTTTGACACCTCTGGTATAATCCCTCAACTATATGAGTTCTGTCTTTTTGATTATCTGTGTTCTGTTGATGAATAAGGGTGAGGCAAGTAGTAGACACCACTGTGTTGGAAGTCCACGCATCAGTCACGACACAGGATGTCGGAAGCTACTCCTCTTCGTAAGATGAAATCGACGATAGACAAATTTCACTGACTCATGTGTTTCGGAACACCTCTACACATGGAATTCGGTTGTAAACTGTGTGTCCGCCGATCATATTTTACCTAGCAAGACAGCCAGTAACTTTCTCTGATGTACCTTGGATGTAGAGGGAAGATGCTGACTCGTGTGTAGGCTCGTCACTTGATCCTGGTTTAAAATTACAAGCCGTTTGATGATAGGCGAGTATTCCAATTCTTGAACCTTAGGTGAAGTTCAATATTTGCCTGCTTTTACACATAAATCACACATCCACTTCAACGATTTACAATATATCTGTTTTTTGAAAAGTCATTAAAAATTTCATCAAAATATAATTTGGCTTGAACTTTGGGAATATTATGTAACATATGCATATTAAAGTGATCTTTTCTCCGTGGAGAAAGATATTGGCATTCATGGAAGATTCTTTAGAAAGTATCTGTAAAGATATTTTGGATTTTTGTAGAGATTAGATAGTTATATAGTCCTGGTAAAATTTCAAAAATTATTTAAACTGCTTAAATAAATCACATGATGTGTATTATTTCTCATATTTAATTGAATTTTTTAAAATTATTTCAACGCATACTTCCCAAATGATTTAATGTAATTCTTTCGCAGTGTAATCCATAAGCACAAACAAATTTGTACAAAACAAATTGAAATCATAAGCGTTAATATTATTCGTTCTAATATTGATAATATATCAAATTCTAAGTAGAAAAGACTTAGATTTATATTTGATCATTTGAATATCCTTATATGAATGAAGTGCACTTTATACATAGAGTTCACGGGAGCACTGAATCAAGATACCAATAATACTCAACTTCTTTTTCATAATTAAGTAAATCAATCAGTAAAAGCTCATGGCATTCAAATTATCCATTTTAAGGTAATCATTATTAATAGTCTGTGATATTGCCACAACTCGTTTTATGTTTAATCTATTATTAATAGTTCATGATTTTGGCATAATCCTTTTTAAATTAATGAGAAATTATTCGATTACTTTAATGATGATAAATAAATATATTTATTTATTTAGAATTATTGGCTAAGATACCATTAAAATTTGACATTCACCATGTAAGACAAAAATAATGGTATCTTATATAGTGAGACCCCGGTGCATTTACCATCATATCCTTGATAGTGGGTGGGTCCTCATGATTTAGAAGCTGGGACCAAGCGAAAGACTTCAAGATTGGCCTTCCACCCTTAGAGGCATCATCTCATTTGAAGAACATTGTAACCACCGTGTGGTTTGCTTGCCATATTAACATCACTTTTGTATACGAAAATTAATTTGACCATTATCTATGATTTGAAGCACATTTTGCGTCACTTCAAACATTTACGCCCGATGTGAGAATCGAATCCACGAACTATTCAGTGATAGATTATAATTAAGTGGAGATTCCAGGTTAATCGCTTAAACAAATGTTGGAAAAATATACAAAAATATGAAAATAAAAGATATAAAATAATTATATATATGTATATACACATACATGTGTAGACAATGTAGTCCTTTGGTATTGCGAAAAATGCAATGTTACATTAAAGGACCCAGTTAAAGCATGAGAGAGTTACTAGTACTTATTGAAAATCTCTCTCTGTCCCAATTATTTGCTCTTTTTATACTCTTCTACTTAAACTTAATTATATTGCTTGCATATTTGTGTTATAAACTACTTATATCGTCTGCTATGACCATCATAAAGATAATTAATTTGTATCTTTACCAGAGTTACTTGGAGTGTTAGGATAATCTATCTTCACAATTTTATAGCAATATTTAACTCATGTCATCGCCCATAGTGAAAATTTTGTAAATGTTTTGTTGTTGATGTTATTTTTCTGTCAAATTATTAATTTCAAATATTAGAGACCTATTGAAATTCAATTTTGTTATCAAATTTCGTGACAATTCTGTCACACCAGATGTATTACGTGATGGAGCTATACCTGATAACCTAAGGTACAGACCAGGTGTTCCATTGCGTATGTCTATGTCTATGTATGTGTATATATATATATATATATATATATATATATATATATATATATATATATATATGTGTGTGTGTGTGTGTGTGTGTGTGGGTGGGTGTATGTGTATATATATATATGTATGTGTGTATATATATATATATATATATAGATAGATAGATAGATATAGAAATTAGTGAATTAACATATTTTATTTTATAACTAAATTATTCGTAAATAATTATTATAAATGATGAAAATTT